>UCOM01000079.1:0-152859 GCA_900474385.1 Ormyrus pomaceus
CGCGCGCCTCTCCCCCCCCCCCCCTCCCCCCCTCTCCTATATTTACCCTCGGATTACGCCAGCTGCTCGTTAGGGCAGCACTCTCTCTCTCTCTCTCTCGCCCAGTCCTTCCTTCCTCCGCGCTCGAGTGCGCTCGTAGTGCGCTTCCGCGTGTGTAAGCGCGCGAGCGAGCCCGAGCGAGGCCGCTCTTCTTTTCGGGAGGAAGCGTCGAGCCGCTCCGCGCTGCTACGGAGGTGCGTGTTTGCCCTGGATTAACGAGGCGATCGAGAGGACGCGTGACTACGACAAGTGATCGAGTTTGACGATTTTTATACGTTTGGAAGTGTAATGGTGGGAATCGCGGTTTATCGTTGGGGTTACTGGTGACAGTTTCGTGTGCTGCGATCGACGGGTTCAGCTGGTTTTAATGGATTCTTTTGTAGAAGGTCTCGGATTTTTTGATTCATCACGATTTTAAACGAATCAAACTGAAGGTAACAAAAAAGCCAAGTTTCATCATCTCGTCGGCCGATCAACGAAATGCATCGAACTTTGAGTAAATTAATAAACCGCAAGCGCTCGCTAAAACCTGCAGATTCGCATCAGAAATACATCCCGGCTGTCCCAGGATCGGATATCGAAATGCGCCTCGAGTCTATATCAAAAGGTGCGACGTATTAGATTAGGAGCTATCGGGTCTCTCTCGCGCCTCGGAGCCCTTGAGAATAAGGTGTCCCGACGTGATCGGCAGGCTCGATTGCCTTTCCCCCCCGGAAAATTGTCGCTGATTGCGTATATAGACTTCGTGTTCGGAATGATTAATCTCCTCACTCGATTAGCCGACGATGAGCCGGGCAAAAGTGGCTATTAGAGGGCGACGGACTTTGCCGAGATCGAATTATATGGCTTTCATTAGGGTGGAAAGGAAGCTCGCGACGGTAGTTTCTCAGAAGTTGTTTTTAACCCTGCAAATTGCCCCGAGTATATTCTTTCGACTGACGGTTTGTCTTTAATTTTTGTTGCAGAGGGACCCTGATTCGAGATTCAAGGCTCAAATTGACGGCAGCGCTCGATTGATACAATGAAAATGGTAAGTAATCATCTTGTGTTCCGTTTTATCCAGCTGGCGGAGGTTTACTTTATTTTCTTACGTTTAATTGAAATTAAAAGCAATGCGACGCGGTGCACAGATTTTTAAAAATACTTTACGGAGCGAAGGTTCAATGCGCCAAAAGTCGCTTTTTATCCGCCGCACTAAAATTTTATCAGTAATAATCCTCGAATCGCAAAAGGTCATCAAAGCGGCAAAGTGGGGTCCTCCGAAAAAAAGCCGGGAAAACAAGGCCCGATAGCGGGCAATAAATCGATCCCTTTATGTGCGGCCATTAAAATCACGCTCGCGTCGCTAATTGAATCGGCTCTCTCTCTCTCTCTCCTCGCGTCTCTTATCAATCGAGTGTAAAGCTCCGGCTCTCGGCTCGTTCTCCTGCGCACATCGCGCGCGGCGTCTGGACGTGTGTGTGCGCGCGCGAGTCGGTGAGAACCGCTGCTCGTCGTGCGACTTTTTGAGTCGACTTGGTCCCACGCCGACTCCTCGGCTGCATTTACGTTGCTCGTACGGGCCGTGTCAGTGTGCGTCGGGACGCGTGGCTTGAAAATGTTTTAAAATTATATTTTAAAAGGCCTGCGAGAGCGTAGAATCAGTCGTCGTTACGGGCCGCCCCGATAGCGAAGCTGCACTGCTTTTTCCTTTGTTGGTTCGCGCCTGTGCATGGGACCGCGCCGACGATTTTTCTGTGCGCGCGCGCGCGAGCTTTTATGGGAGTTTGAACGCTTCGTTCTCGATGCTTGGGAGAGGAATTCGTTTTTATATTGTTCTTTAATGAACCGAGAGGAACAAAGGGAACGTCGTGGAAAAATCTCGTGCGTGCGACTATTTTATCCGAATAATTCGTGCGACTATTTATCCGAAAATCAAATCTTCGATCGTACATAATCGTCTGACGGTTCTGTCGAGAAGAATCTCAGGAGGTAAATACCTCCTTCCAAAGGTTGCTTTAAAACCACTTGGCACACCATCCAAAAGTTACCTCGTCGGCTCCCGTTTCTCACTATACGCTTCCGTACCAATCGATTCCTCCTCCTCGGCTCTCTCTCTCTCTCGAAAATTGAACGCAATGAGCCGATGAGGTCATTCGACTCCGCGACTCCCGGAACTCGGTGTTCCGCGCGCCTGTGCCTAGCTGCGGAGGAGCTCCTAGGCTGCTCTTTATTGCCCGCGCGCGCGGCTCGTAAAAACGGCCCTGCCGGCAGAAAGCGTGCCAAGGTCTCACGGCATTTTATTCTTAGGTCGCCCCCCCTCCGAAGCCTATATATCCACCGGGGGAAGGATCTGCTCCGAGGCGCCGTTCCTCCTGGCTCTCGAGCGTGAAATGACGGCTGCTGCTGCTCGCTCCATTCGTTTCTCCGCGAGCAGCGCTGATCGCTTTCAGGCGGGAAGTCGCGCGAGAGCTTCTGTATGCTTTGCAGATGATCTCACGCGCGGTTTTAAATTGGGTTTTCGTTTTTAGTTTACGGAATTTGGGGGAGGTGGATTACTGACGGAGAGAACGGTTGGAAAAGTGATTTTAATATTTGATTTTTTTGTAAGCGAAGACTGTATTTGACAATCTTTAAACTTCAAAGCGATCGGTTCAATAACCTCGTCTCAAACAGATTATTATTGCCGAATAAAATTTCTATTAGGAAAAGTAACGTTTTTAAAAAGTTTTCCTAAACAATGCGAAGGTCAATCTTAATAACTTAAAAAATAAAGCAAGGCACATAAATTAGAGGCTCAACCTTTAACTCGATTTGAATTTCTTCAGATCCCGTGCCGATCTTCCTGCTTGCCCGCACTTCCAGATAAGGTATATTCCACGTAGCCGTCGGATTTCTGATTCCGAGAAGAAAAAATATTGAGTAATTAGCGAGATTCAGGCGAGCAGAAAAGTTTTCCGTTCAAAAACCAAGCCGCGCGTGTTTGCTCCCGTTCTCGCGGCAGCCGTTGAACCTTCCTCCTCTCTCTCTTTCTCTCTCTTTCTCTCTCTTAGCTGCCAGAGCAGGTATAATAAATTTCAATTCCACGGACGCACGCGCCGGAGCTCTCTTTTATATGGGCCGAATTCCTTCACGAAATGTGACCTTCTTTTTTTCCGAGCCGGGATAGAGAGAGAGAGAGAGCGTGGAGGGAGCTTACATAAAGACACGAGAGGCGGCGGCTCTTATCAGCGACACGCTCGAGAGGAGAGAGAGAGAGCTCGAGCGCTCGAACGCTCGAACGTTTCTGAGGCGAATTTTTCGAGTACGAATTTTTACTGCTCGCCGTGAGGAGGCGAGGAGCTTTTTTATTTTTTCGTTTTTCGCCACAGCTGCGACGACGGTGTCACGTGCAAAACGTGCCTCGCGCCAATTTCTTTTACCGAGTGTATAATATCGAGCTCGAAACGCGCGCCAGTCTCGAAAGGTGCGCGCACTGACATTTTCGATCTCGACGACGTCTCAAACGGGAAGGAAATATTCTAAAGATAGTCGCGGCAAAAAGTTGGCTGCTCCGAAGGTTTCGGCGTGTCAAAGTTATGACAACTCCGAATGTTTAGCCGATCGTGTCGTAACTAAATTTAATGTACATACGGAGATCGATGAACCTTGCGTCAAAGACCGATTATTTGTTTGTCTTCCTTTCCTCTTTGATTTACGACGCTTCTAATCTGATTATCTTCCTTTCAGCCCAGATTAACGAATTGCGCAAGCGCTGCCATTATTTACCTCCCGAAAAATTCTGCAACGCGTCAGCGTTCAAAAAGCACGTATATACATTTGCCCAAGAATGCCGGAGTCTAAGCGCAAACATTTATTCAGCCCCAATAAAAAAAAGAAACGAACGAGCCGCCTAGGAATCCGCGCGCGCGCTTATAGTCGCAAAAAGTCTCCGCGTCCAATTCCTATTGCCCGCGGCGGCGGCGCGCTGGTTATCGCGACCGGAAGGCGCAAAAAGGAAAGAAGCCGAGCTCCCAGCCTCCTCCTTCTCCTCCTCGCTTCCGCTACGTGCTCGTATGACCTTTTCAGTCCCGATATATATTTTTCTCTCCCCGTCGCCGCCGCCGCCGCCGCCGCCGCATTGTGCGCTCGACTTTGAAGCGGCGGCGACTTTCCACGGAAAAACGACGGGAAAAGAAAAAAAAAATTAAATAACCGAGCTTTATCGGGCGCAATAATTAACCCCCTCGCCCGCATTACCGCTCCGGCGCATAATTTTCTCTAGTCGCTCTATCCCGTATTGTCTGCCGGTCGTTCGGGGCCCGGATATATATATGTGTATATATATATATATATATATATATATATAGCGTGTCCAGGTGGAAGGCGTTATCTGGCAGTCATTTTTTTCTTCGCTCCTCGCCGCGCTCTTTTAATCTGCGTTATTTATTGTCCGTGTACAAGTGTCGTTTGTCATTTGTCGGCGAAAAGGCCGCCCGCGAATTATCGGTAATTCTTTCGTTATACCGCCGCGGACAAAAAGTAACGGGAATCGCGTAACTCGCAAAGAGAGTCTCAAAGGATCGGGACACCGTTGAAAATTCAATTTTACCTCTCGGAGAAGTGAAACATTCTCGCCTTTGAATTGATAATTAAACTCGCGCGTATTCGATAAATCGTTCGCCACTATGGACGAGAGGCGTTTATCAATCCGAATATTGATAAATCATTTATATATATCGACCGCGCGCAAAATCGAATCCGCCCTCGGCCGAGAAAAGAAGCAGGATGTAAGCTAACCCAAAAATCCTAATCCGAGACAAAGAAAAATCCCCGTGGTTCCGTGCATTCGCACGTCTTAATTCGCCTTAGGAGCCAGCTCGGCCTCTCCGGGGCTCCGGTATAGACGCCTGGCGCCATTAAAATATGATAATTCGCCGATAATACCCCTCGTCGTGAATAATGGAGGATACGCGCCGCTCTCTCGACGACCGCTTGCGCCTATACGTCATTGTCAGGCGACGCGCTCTTTAAATCCCCTATGAGAATCGGAGTCCGCGTGTATACATTATGGATGTAAGTCGGCTCTGCCCCTGACTTTTCAATCTCTCTGCTCCGCGCGCCCGGAGCAGAGCGGCGGCGGCGGCGACGACGACTCTCTGCTTCTTTCTCTCTCCTCTCGCTCTCGTGAGAAAAAGAGTCGAGAGCTCCGCGTCCGTCCTTTGAGAGAGAGAGCCTCCCTTTTTTCGGCGCCGCGGCACCGAGGTTGCGTCATTTTCGCGCGGCGATAAGGCTGAATCGGGGATATTTCGCGGAGGAGGCTTTTGCGGCGGGTATATTGTTCAAGTTCTTTTCGTAAAATTGTGTGTTAAAGCGGCAGCTTTCGGCGATAAATTTTCGAAGAGAGAGAGGGGCGATAAAAAATTAAGAGCGCGGGTATATTCTCGTCTTTCGGTACTCCGTTTAATGAAGCTTTAAAACTCGCGGCGATTTTGCATTTAAGTCCTGCGAAAGCTGAGATATTTGCGCTCGTTACAGCTTGGGGGGAGACGACGGCGGCGTATAAAAATTGATTACAAAGTCGAGCGAGCGTTATACTGCTTCCGAAGAGATGTTAAAAACAAAGTGAAACGTCCGAGTAAAGTTGCATCATTACATATACGATTCGTTGACATCGAGAAGATAATTTTCTCGCAGACCGTCACATATTTCACCCGAATCCGCAAACCTTCCAGTACACTCAAGGTTCAATTATTTCCGCCCTCGAAAACTTGGACAATTTCATAAACTCGACCTCCTCGAAAGCACGCAAGAAAAAAAAGCCAATCGCCTCGATTCTCGCCCGGCTATCGCATCGATCTCTCTCCTCCTCGGAGCCACGTCCAGAAGCTCCTCTCGCGAGAGCATTCCATCTTGGGAAAAGGTATCCGCACCGAAATGGCGTTTTCGCGCGGCGGCGGCGGCGGCGGCGGGCCCGCAAGTAGGTCGCGAGAGAGTTCGCGCGGCCGCATTCCGATGGACCCCGCGGCCGCCCGCACAGAGAGACGCGAGGAACCCACGCACTCGAGGCGGCTTTTTTGTTTTTTGCGCCGGCCCCCGCCGCGTGTAGTTTCTAATCCGAGGAGCTTTTTCCGCGGCGAATGTGTATTTAAGTGGGTTGCCGTTGTTTTGCTAACCTCCGTTAAAAGCGTTGGATACACCGAGATCTTCGAATTCCTCGAGAGGTGATCGGTTTTTAATAATCAATGTGGGAAATCGTAAACGTGGCTCCTTTGTATATCGAAGTTGTTCTTCCTTTAACCATCGGAAGTTTAACCTGTTGCGTCGATCTCTAACGAGCTCTAAAACCAACGAAAGCCCTTAAATTTATTAGATCCCGGTGAAAATAAATCTGAAAAGGCCAAGAATATACCGATAACTCTTCGTCTCCTTACCGCGCTTCCTCCTTTTTTACAAAATACAAACAGAGAAATTGGGTGCGAGGGCAGAGCCGGGGAGAGCAAGAGATGCCGAAGCTCGCCGTCCTCCTCTCTCTCTCTCTCTCTCCCTCATCTTCGAGCACGAGAGAAAGATAGGATGCTGGAGAGAAAGAGAGAAGGGACTGGACTCGTACCCGCATTCCATTCCCACTGGTTCCGTAGGTCCTTGTATAGGTAGCCTCTCTCTCTCTCTCCTTCTCTCTCTCTCTCTCGCTCTCGCATTTACTTAATCGTCAAACGACCGCAAGTCCGCCAAAGGACTCGCCGGGAGATCCTCCTTTTATCCTTTTCTTTTTTCGGTCGGGACCTTTTTCTCGGAAAACGGGGGGGAAAGCGATTCCATTATTTAGAGTCCCGCGCCGCGCGACGATCGCATTATATATTCAGAGTCTCGCGGCGAGCGTCTTAATTGCGCGACTGTGTGCGTGCCGGAGCCATATAGGAGGAAGGCTAGAAGGGCCCTTCTTTATTTTTTTTTTTTTTTTTTTTTGTCTTTCGAGGCTAGTTTAGAGCGATCGCTGGTTTACACGGAGATAAGGTTTCAGCCCGAGACGTTGACCAGCTGCGATTTCATTTCGGTAGATTTTTGTTTGCCGAATCGGCTGTGAAGACGCGGGACGAGTTTTGAATATTTTCTCTGGATTTCTGTGGGATCTACGTGGATGAAAATACACCCAAATTAACTGCCCGATATATATACTTTTGACGATGGAATTTCTCCCTTTCCTTTTAGAAAATTAAAGTTCATTACCAAAGCAGAAATTTCCTGCGGCGAGACACGCGGTCGCTAAAAATATACCCGCTGAATGCAGTCAATTTGCGCATTTTCTCAAGAGTCTTGATGTCGCGGCTCAATTGGGTAGGAAAAACTGCGCTCGAAAATAGCCGTAGGAGCGACTATTCCCGGACTCCGGCTCCCTTTTTAATTCCCGACAATTAGCCGCGATGCATCTTCGTGCGAGTCTATTTTTGGCTCCAAAACCCAGTCGCTAATTGCCTGCCGCGTGCCTTATTACGACATCTCGCGCAGCGATCCTAATATATTTAAAAAAAAAGCAAAATCGTCGAAAAATATTGTCCTTTCGCAACGAGCGATGTAATCGCGAAAGAATTGCGGATAGCCCGCGCGAGCCGAAAGGTGGCAGAGAGAGCGTTCGAAATTCCTCGTGGTCAAAGGTATACATATATACAAAAGGCCTCGTACATAGGAGCGAAGCATCCGGCTGTGCGCGCGATGGCGTTCGCGCGCTTTTCTCGCGCGACAAAAGAGCCGGCGATAATTCCCGTAATAATAATCTGTGCGCGCGCTCGCGCTCGCTTGCTAGAGAGAGAGAGAGAGGTTCGTTAACCCTCGCTGACATTTCTCTCTGTCATAAAAGAGCGAGACGGAGAAAGGAATCCATACGGCGCGAATATTATGCGCGTCTATGCGTTTTACGTCCCTTATTGTGTTACCGAGATCCTTTCGGTCGGAACGAACAAATTATGCGGTTGCGTTAAACTGTTATGCGCGTGTAGGATAAGAGTGTGCTTAAATTTAAAAGAGTACATAATAATCTGCGATATTTCTGTTTCAGGTGCTGTCGGACAGCTCCGCTTTTTCGAGAAAAGATCCAGACCGAGGTAAGCTGCGGAGTGTAAGCGAGATCCAAGCTAAAGACCGAAGCGTAACGATATCCTTCTAACTTTCGCGTAGAGAGAGAGAATCGATAAACGCAAAGGAGCAAAAGAATGAATAATGGGGTAAACAAAGGGCTTCGAGGCAAAAACTGGCTCGGGCGGAACTGGTCAGGAGAGAGAGAGAGAGAGAAAGAGAGAGAAAAGGCGGACTCGGCCGCAGACTCGCGGAGATTCCGGAGGGCTCCGTCACGCGTACAAATAGCATGACCTCGCTCTCTCGCGTCGCGGCGCAAAGAGCGCTCTCCTCGGCCTCCTCTCTATCAATGGCTCGCCGCTCTCTCAATGGCCGGAGCGCGCTTCCCTTTACTATGTACCCGCGGCCCCCCCGGCACCGATAGACCCCCGCGCCTCTCCTCCGGCGCGCTTTCGAGCTCCCCATCCTTCGGGGGGGATTTTTGCAGAATTAATTGCTGGGTGCACGCAGAGATCTGCGGAATTGGAGCTGCGAGTTTTTGGGAAAATTTTCGAGCGTACAAAGTTTGAATTTCTTATTTTTCGAAATCTTGAGGATACTCCGAACTGTTTAGCGAATAAAACGCGAGCACGAGCGGTTATTGAGTGATTAAAAAAAATAGTGACAAAGTCCGACATTCGCAAGCGAGATTAGGCCGCGCTTTAACGACGCTATCGTTCTCCCTCCCTCGCCTTTTTTCGCCGACCAGGAGGATGTTGCTCAACTTTTTCTTTGTCTCGCTCTCTCTCTCTCTCTCTCTCTCTCTCCTTCTCTCCGGCATTCATTCATTCGCTTGAGAAACTTTAATCGAAATTTTAATCGTCAACTCCGGAGCTCGCGAGGCTTGAATGAAACTGTAGCACAGGATGTGCGCATACGTAATTTGTCATTGTGAAAACGACGCCCGGCCGACACTCTCTCGCCCGTTTTAAAGGTCTCGGAGAATAATACGATCGACGCGGATTTTTTTTGCTCCTCGGCTCGTTCTGCGGTGTATCGCCGCTTGTTCGCCGAGGCGGTTTTCTCTCTCTCTCTCCCTCCTTAATCGAAAATTGACGGATGTAAATTTTTTTTTTCTATTTTTCTGTAGATAAATTTTTATCTCCTATCAGAGAGACCTTGACACGGATCAAGTTGTTTCTCAATGAAGAATCGACTCGGGAGCGTACTCGGTATTAGCGATGAAAGCTATATAAAGTCGGTTACGTAATTCAGGAATTCCTGAGAGAACCTTCGTCTTTAAAAAAAGAGCTTCGGCAATGCAAAATTCTAAAGCTGGAAAACGCAAAAACTGTATATACGCGAGAGCGTACAGCGAAAAAAAAAACAGGCAGCGAGAGATAGAAGAAAATATTGCGCATTAGAGGAGGCTTGAATTGCAATTCGCAGAAGCCGAATTACGCGTCTAGCTGCGATTCGCGCGACTGCTCGGACGCTTTGCGAAACTCGTGCGACATCTGTGCACGAGTTTGTATTAGTTAAAACGCCTATATACACATCGTTCGCCATTTACGCTTACACGTTCGCCATTTACGAGACAGCGCGAGGCGAAGGCACACGGTTTTATTTTCAAAGTCAACGCTTAAAATTTAATATCGGCTCTCCTCGGCGAATATAATGAGAAAATCTCATTCGCCGCGCGGAGCTCCGCGGTCATTCAGAAATTATTCAATGAAGAGATTATTCTACGCGCTCCTGCCTTTAAAACAGTTGTAAAAGTTGAATATAATTAACCTCTTTAACCGGTTCCCGAAAGAAACGACGTAAAATCGGCGTAAAGCTCCGGCCGCTCGGACTGAATCTTTAGATAATATAAAAACACGCGTCCTCTCCCCCAGAAAGGACAGTCCGGAAAGGAACGATTTCAATAAAGTGTAGAACCCGAGAGCGAAAGAGAGGAAGCTATATATACAGGTCTAGCCTAAGCGACAAAGGATAGAGAGGGAAAGAGAGAAAGAGGAGAACACGCGGCCGCCTCGACTCTGCCGGGGACTAATGGAATTTAATTCATGCCGTTCTATTTTCGTCTTAATTATATTCGAAGAGCGAGCGCATGCGTTCGCTTCGCGTGTGCGTGTAGCTCCTTTTTATCTACCTCTCTCTCTCTCTCACCCTCCCTACCTCTCCTCTGCTGATTGCGCAATTCGCGAGCCTTTTTTCCGCCGGATCGTGGGAGCGCGCGCTCTTTTAAATTTTTATGATGTACCGTCGGTAATGAGGAAGATGCTCGGTAAGGCAGGGAGCGACGGCGACTGGCGCGGAGTTTCGTTTTTACCGACAGAGGCTCTGCGGGTAGTGACGGGTAAGGTAGAGAGCTGGCGGAGCAGCCGGGGGTACTTTGGTCCGAGAAAATTGTAGATACCGCGGTGTGGTACATACTTTCGATTAAGGATTTAAAGTCAGTTTTCAGTAGGCAAACTTAGCGACGATTTCATCATTTTTGAAGAACTGCTTCGGAATAGAAGTTAGATATTTATAATAGCATAAAAGTGTATTATGAAACATTAACTTCATTTCCAACTCCCATAAATATAAATCTTAAAACCCAGTTTAATCAAGGAATATTTCATTTCCTCGGAACTCGATAAAAATTCGACTTCGACTCGGTCAAGCTCAATTAGTCGCGTACAAATAAGGAAAAAAAGAATCGCCGAGCGCCGCCTCGGATTTTCATTAATTTTAACGGTCTCGCGCGACATGTCGCCGTTTAATTAGATAAGCGCAAAGTTCTCGTTCTCGGTAAAGCGAACGAAACGAGGCCGATAATAGGCAACGAGAGATTCCCAAGCACAGTGCTCTCATTCTCCTTCTCTCTCTCTCGCTCTGGAAGCGGATAAAATTTATTATCCCGCGATATTAATGCGAAGACCTCCGCGGCTTTATGGAAGGAAGTGCGCTTTGAGAGAATCTCCGCGCGGCCGTTCATTTGGAGCGATTTCAGATAAATTTTTGCTTCTCGAGATGGGTTTTTTTCTTAGCCAAGAAGCAAATTTATCCTTTAGCTCTGGTTTTAAAAAATTTAGTTAAGCGATCGATTAATAAAAATAAATTAAAAGTCTTTTTTAATCAACATTTCTGCTGCTTGAATTGCAGTGATTTATTTTATTTAACGCACAAATGTTTGCGCCAAACAGCTGGCTATAAAATTTATTTAACAATTCAAATCTGAAATCAGTTAAACGTTCTCAAATCGAAATTATCGACCCCACGGCAGACAATAATTCGAAATATAAAAATAAACATTTTCCATTCCACAGATCCAGCAACTGAAACTCGAGGCTCTTCGCATCGTCACCTTTCACGTGTCATGTATACACACAAGCGGACCAACGAGAGGCACAACAATCCCTCCCCGCCCGTCAACGATACATCTATTAACACAAGGCAACAAAGCCGGGCGATCTCTCCTTATGTCTTGTCTTGTCCGCGGCGTCTATATATCTTCGAATATCACCGATCATCCTCGCATTCCGCGAGCGGACCTCTTCAATTAATTACACCGAGCCGATCCTGGAGCCCCTTTCGAATGCCGACTGCGGGAATTCGAGAGTACTGTGCTTTTAATTACGAAACGATTAGACGGTGCTTTATTACAAAGTCGACGCTGGATTGATTCTACGTGAGCAAGTTGTCCGTAATGTATAAGAAACTAATTTTTTAATAATTAATTTTTCGCCAAATAACCTTTTCCCCGTTCCCCTCCCAAAAAAAAGAGTCTATAAATAATAATTACAATACCGAACACTGAACACGCGTCCCCGGTGTTGTTTTAGGACTTTCGACGAACGGAGAAATGTCGTGGCTAAAATTTCAAATTTCACGGCGCCTCGAGAAAGCGACTCAGCGAAACGCTTCCAATAATATTTACTCTCGCGGGCACCACTTCTGCATCGTATCCACGTCATTTTTCTCTCCTTCGCTGTACGATTATTAAAAGCTCCACGCGTTTATGTGGGCTCGCTCCTTTTCCCTTCCCCGTAAGAATTTTTTCAAATTGAGATGGCTCTAATCGACGCTCATTCTTTTGCAGGAGAACGGGAGAAATTGTTGAGAAGAGGAGACGCGATCGACGCTGGCCGATTAGACGAAACTGGTTTTCACAATGATTTGACAGATGTATTTGATTCTGAGATCATTGTGAAAGCTGATTTTGTTCCGAATTCGACGATACGAAGACGACGATGGAACGCCGAACTGTCTCTGATGTTGGGGAGACGATGAGATGCTGACTTTTCTTTCGACGACATTATTTTGGATTTAGTGTAAGACGTAATGTGCGACAAACCGATATATGTATTACGATCAAGAATGTGAATTTAATGTATCGATTAATAATTTATTATACATTAGTTAATTAAATTGCGACACGTATTATAAACTATAAAATAGATTGTTATAAATATATTAAGGTTTGTTATAAAAGCGTATTTATAATATAGTTTTGATGTAAAATGTATATATTTAAATTTTCTGATAAAAAAGAAAAAAATTCATAAAATCAAATTTAAATTCATATATAAATTGAAAGTAATGTATAAAATTCTTTACTAAGATTTTGGATTTATTACACGAGAATAAACTTTGTAAAATATTTAGTTTTATATTGATTATAAGAAAGCAAACAGTAAATTAAGTACAAGTTATTATCATAATAATCCTGATGGAAACGTTGATTATTTTTGGCCCGTTTCTAATCAATTTTCAAATTAAAAGTGTTTACTTTTAAATTAAAAGCAGTTACTTTCTCTTAAATCCAAAATAACGATTTAACCAATAATTGAGTTTCTACCAAAATTTATTCGGTCACCACTAAATTTATTGATAAGTGTACTCTGCAACCTCAAAGTTAGGCCAATTAGTAGTAAAACTCATCAAAAATTAATATACAATGATAGCATTTAATTAAAACATCAAGACGAAATAAACACCATAACTCATTCGAAACCTCTCGATCCCCGAAATCCCAACTCCGAAAGCCTAATCTTAATTTCCCCATTCAATCACCAAAACAGCTCCCACAGATAACCATCCCCGCAGATAAACGCTCGAGAAATGTCTCGCGAAATCGACATAAATCAGCCGAAAAAAGCATGTACAAAACGAGATAGCCGCGCGAGCAGCACGGCGGCTGGCCCGAAACGGCCTCTCTCTCTCTGGGCGATCGGTGCGCGCGCTGCACTACTCGGCCCGTAATTGTTGACAGATAAATAAATAGGCGGCACAAAGGAGGCTTCTGTCTGCGCTCGGCGGCGCGCGCCCGAGCTCCTCTCAAGGGCAGAGCGAGACGAGCAAACGACCATCTCGCGGATCTGGAGCTGCGCGGCTTTCCATTGGCCTCTCCGCGCGGCTTTCTCGTTTTGTCGGAGGAAAATATAGTTGCGCCGAGGAGGGAGGACGGGGGTGCGAAGGATTTTTGGGAGATGGAGATTTGTGGTAGATCTCAGGTTAAATTAGAGATAATAACGATCTGGAGAAGGATTTATTTGAATTTGCTTATTTTTCCAAATCGTTATTATAAGATATTGTTATTTTTTAAACTAATCACTTGCATTTTTCAAATTGAGTTTTCACTCAAAATTAATAAAATAAAATAAATAGATGTTATTTTACAAAATCATTGAAAGCATCGTAAAATTCTACTCGATTAGAACTATAAAACATAACGTTTTCTAACATAATGTTTTCTGTAATATTTGAATATAGAGTATCATCAAATTACAAAGTAGAAAATTTTTGTCGTTCCAAATAAAAAATTTATAAAATCGCTCGTAGAGTCTCTCAAATGGGATTTTAGATTAATTATTTAATGTTTTAAGATTCAACGATTACAGAGCAAAGTAAAATATAAATTTAATTTTTAGAATGTATTCGTCACGGCTTCAAGTTGTCAATATTTTCTTAAACCGTGGGCTCCTCGTATTTACCGGCACATTCAAATTTTATCTATATTCCAAACTTACATCTCAGGCTACTTTTCAAATGTTTATTTTCCTCAAGATATTATTTATACAAACCATTGTAAAATTCACCGCGCTCATTCAATCAGCGAAAACTCAATGCACCAAGCCGATCGCGCTCCCGCTTCGACATTAATTATAGCTCTCGCGTCGACGAGCCCCCCGGAGGGAGCCGAAGTGTCAAAAATAAGAAGAAGCCGCGGGGAAGATGTATGCATTCCGCGAGGAGCGAGAAT
Source organism: Ormyrus pomaceus (assembly GCA_900474385.1). Taxonomy (NCBI): domain Eukaryota; kingdom Metazoa; phylum Arthropoda; class Insecta; order Hymenoptera; family Ormyridae; genus Ormyrus; species Ormyrus pomaceus. Next base: position 14,303 of record UCOM01000079.1, read on the forward strand.
ACGGCGACGACTCGGCAATTAGGCGTGCGGAGCGCGCAAAGAGGCTTTTTGCCGGAATTTCCGGTAGCTATTTATCAAGCGGCAAAGATCCCTATCGGGTATATACAGCGCGGAGAGCGCTCTCGCCACACGCCGCAAGAAGCGACGCGCGGTGTTCCGCCTGCGAAAGGAGGCGATCGAACGCCGGAGCTTCGGTGTGCTTTTTCTGGCGCGCTCGAGTTTTTGCGGGAAGTCGGCGCTGAAGAAGTTGAGACTGCATTTTTTGGACAATTCGTGTAAGGGTGGTGGAAATTTTCAATTCGAAGATACGACGATGATAATGTTTTGTTCAATCGCGTTGCAAATGTAAGACTGTATGTATAGTTCAGCAATTAATTAATGTATAGCAATTTTCGGGTAATTAAAGCGTTGCATAATAATAATCCTTTTGCAGTGATTTAAATTAACGAAATAATTTATAAATTATGAAAATGTACAAAGACCGATTTTTCAAAATACTAATGAGAATGAGAAAGAAAACTAGAGCGGTTCTTGGCTCAGGCGGTTAATTGGCATCGGTTTATTTACTACTTCGACATAAACGCCGAACTTTGCTCCCCAAGACAAGGCTTTCGTTCGATAAAATAAGATTGTACAGGATTACATAATAATAAATATTTTTCCAAAAATTTATTTCACACCTTTATATTAAACATCATGCAGCACACTAAAAATTAACCACCTCCTTAATTAAAAACACCGCCTAAATTCCGCCGAATAATCGAAAAAGTCCCCGATTCCCCCTAATCGCCAATCGTAACGCCATCCGCGCAGATCGCCTATTCCCACTCCTTCCGCGAAGCACCTCCCAAAAAAAGGTGCTCTCTCTCTTTCTCGCGAGGATGCGCCGCTGTGCTATCGAGTGTCACAAACGCACCGGCACTCTCTCGCGGCTTTCGAGGGAGGAGCGCCGCCGCAGCCGCCGTCGCCGCCGCCGACACGTGTTGTCGCTTTAATGCTCGGCGGCGGGGCCGGCCTTTCGGCTCGGGGATTTTTGACAGCTCGCCGAAAACATCTTCATTCGGGATGATTTTTACGAGGCTACGCGGAAAGACTCCGATGCTGGACCGAGACGCTTTTCTCGTCGGCCTGTGGGAAGGGACGGTTTTTCCAGTTTTATTTATAATGCACGCACTTCTCTTGGAATGGCGTAAGACGTTAAATTTTTCTGAACCCTCATTAAACGCCTTATAATAAAGACTTTTCAATCCCGAAAGTATAACCTGGAATTACAACCGGATTTAAAATCGTCAGGATAACTAAAAAATCCAGGGAGGGAGCGATAGCACCCTCCGACAACCGGACCAAATATCTCGAGCTCCGAGTAATATATTTGCACGATGGCCATTACACGCAATTACGGTAGCTAATTTCAGCGATCGAATGTCGCGGAGCGCGCAGAGGGAAGAAAAAAAGTCCGCGCGGTGCCCGCCATACGGCAAATTGCCGGCGCGTGATATACGGCCGCGCTCGAATTTCGCGCACGCGGCCTTCGAAATGTGACGGGGGGGGGGCCTTATTTTGACAGGCGGCTGGCGAGAAATTTATGCCGCGAAATTAGCCGAGGCACAAGCCGCGCGCGGACCGTTTTTCGACTATTATAGACGAAACAAGCCGAGATCCCGAGGCCAGGTATAGGATTTTTCGGACTCGGCAGGCTGCTCTCTCGGGGTGGGCGAAAATCAGACTTGCTGCGCGGCGTATCCGCATAGTTTGCAGAAAGTTGCGATGCGGATTTTTTCTCGGCAAATTGCTAGTTGATTTGAAGTTGTAATTATTAATAGTCGAATTCTTCGTACTTTTTAATATATTATTAATAGCAAACAATGTTTTGTGCAGATTTTGCTAAATTACTGTATAAATAGACCTTAAATTAAGGAAAAACTTAAAAACACGAGTTAGGCGAAGCTTCGAACTACTGCCACAAAATAACAACTCAAATAATTCATCTGAAAGATAGAGAAATGAACAATGATGTTTTTAAGATTTAATGAAGTATTTTATTTTGTACTGCAAACTGATGATACATCCATTTCTAAATATATTAAATACGTATATTGAATCTTAATAGTTCAAATTATTCTTTTGCATATCCTCCCTAAGACGATCTGCAAGCCGAAGAATAAGATCTCTCCAACCAGGTGGCATTGCAAAGTTTTTTAAATTGGAGGTCCGAAATGTGGAGAAATGTTCGTAGAATACTGGTATATTGTCAAAATTTTTTAGAAACTGTACGATATCGGCGAATGATTCTTTCTTAATTTGGCAGAACGAAATCAATTCGTCATAGCCTGCAAATAGCATTATATTTTTTAGATCTTTTGCTATAATTGCGTCGTATCTTTTTTCTAATGTCTTGTAAAAGGTTTCGCCGCGTACTTTGGCCAAGTCATCCATTGCAATAGTTTTGGTACCAGTTTTGCTTAAAAAAATAAATATCGTCGACTTAATTTGCAGAATAAATAGTGCTGCAGTGTAATTAAAATCTTTATATTGAATTAGTAGAACATTAATCTAGTTTTAAATGTTTACCTGTAAACTATCGAATAAATTAACACCGTTTTTATATTTAGTGTTTACACTTTGCCAAATTTTTCAAGACTAAAGCCAGCGAACACATTTTGACGAAAGAATTTTGTGACACAAGTGATGTTAAACATAAATATGAATGACTTTCAAGATCGTCACTATAAACAGTATTTTATTAAACACAATTGAACGATTCGTACGCATGCTTAAGTACTAATTTCAGAACTCGTCAACAATAATTAATCCACATCATTTTAATTTTGAAATATTTTTCCCCAAACGAAAAAGCTCTACATTATGACGTCGTGAGAAAAAAACGAAAACTCTCGATTTTATTTGCAATTACAATGTGAAGGCTTCATTTGTTTTTCGAGTTGGCGTCGCTTTTACTTTTCACGCGAGGTAATTTATACGAGTACGTCGGCTTCAATGTGATGACCGGCGAAATGATCCCTTACGCCGCGAAATTATTAGAATTAATAATAATTAATAATCATATTCTTCATACTTTTTAATATATTATTAATAGTGAACAGTGATGTGAGATTCTGTTAAATGAATATATAGTATAGGTATAAGAGCTTACAAATTAAGTAAAGACTTAAAAACATAAGTAGACGAAGCTTACAACTGCTGTCAAAAATATCAACTTAAAAAACTCAAATGAAAATTCAAAGCAATCAACAACGATGTTCTTAAGATTTAATTAAATATTTTATTTTGCACTGCAAATTGATGATACATCTATTTCTAAATATATTAAATACTTGCTTCAATACAATTGAAAGATTTCACATGATCCTGTACCCTCCTTAAAGGTTTTTTATATATTCTCCCTAAGACGATCCTCAAATGATCCTGTATCCTTCTTAGGGATCTTTTGTATATCCTCCCTAAGACGATCTGCAAGCCAAAGAATAAGATCTCTCCAACCAGGTGGCATTATAAAGTTTTTTAGATTAGAGGTCCGAAATGTGGGTTGTCCGTAGTACATTGGTATCTTGTCAAAATTTTTTAGAAAATGTACGATATCGGCGATTGATTCTTTCTTGATTTGGCGGAATGAAGTCAATCCGCTATAGCCTGCAAATTGCAGTATCTTTTTTAGATCATCAGGTATAATTGTATTGTACTTTTTTCCTAATTTCTGGTAAAATAACATATCTTCTGCTTTGGCCAAGTCATCCATAGTAATATTTTTGATACAACTTTTTCTTCAAAAATTAAATATCATCTACTTAATTTCTATCTACGTAATTTTTATATTGAATTAATACAAAATTAATTTAGTTTTAAATATACCTGTAAACTATCGAATAAATTAACAGCGTTTTTATATTTAGTGTTTACACTTTGCCGAATTCTTCAAGACTAAAACCAACGAACATTTTGACGTACGAATTTCGTGACCCCTGCAGAGATACTTGTTACACATAAATATGAATGACTTACAAGATCGTCAATCTAAACCGTATTATTTATTAAACACAATTGAACGATTCGTACTTATACTTAAGTACTAATTTCAAAACTCGTCAAAAATAATTAATTTACATCATTTTAATTTTGAAATATTTTTTCCCAAACGCAAAATCTCTACATTATGACATCGTGAGAAAAAAAATGAAAACTCTTGATTTTATTTGCAATTGCAAGGTGAAGGCTTCATTAAATTTGTTTTCCGAGTACGCGTCGCTTATACTATTCACGCGAGAAAACTTACGAGCGACACTGTTTTCGACTATTATAGACTAAACAAGCCGGGATCCTGGAGCAGATATAAGATTTTTCGGACTCGGCAGTCTTCTTTCGGGTTGGTTGAAAATCAGACTTGCTGCGCGGCGTATCTGCGTAGTTTGCAGAAAGTTGCGATGCAGATTTTAACTTCGCAGATTGAAATTGAACTTTGAATGGTATAATAATAATTAACAATCAAATTCTTCGTACTTTTTAATATATTTTAGCTTGAAACCTTCCGAAAAGACTTATTTTTATGGATTTGAACTTGGAGCACTTTTGATATATTAATAGTGAACAATAATTTGTGATTCTGCTAAATTAAGTAAAGACTTAAAAAGAGGTAAACGAAGCTTACAACTGCTGTCAAAAATATCAACTTAAAAAACTCAACTGAAACGTAAAGCAATAATCAACAATGATCTTAAGATTTAATTACGTACTTTATTTTGCACTGTAATGTGATCATACATCTATTTCTAAATATATTAAATGCATACATTGATTCTTAGTACTTCAAATTATGTCTCATTATATCTTCACTAACAAGATCTACAAGCCCAAGAATGAGATCTCTCCAACCAGGTGGTATTATAAAGTTTTTTAGTTTAATGTTCAAAGATGAGTTTTGGCTTTTGTACCATACTGGTATATTATCATAATTTTGCAGAAAACGTTCGATATTATCGATTGATTTTTCCTTGATTTGGGAAAACGAAGTCAACTGATTATAACCCGCCGCTTGCATTACAACTATTAGTTGATCAGGTATAGTTACGTTGTACCTGTTCTCCAATTTCATGTAAAAGTCCCAGTTGTATGCACCGGTAAGGCAATGCATTGTAATAGTTTTGGTATCAGTTTTGCTTAAAAAAAATAAATATCTTCTACTTAATTATTTACAGAATAAAATAGTGCTTCAGTGTAATTAAAATTGTTATATTGAATTAGTACAATATTAATCTAGTTTTAAATGTTTACCTCTAAATTATAGAATAAATTAACAGCGAACTTATATTTGTGTTTACACTTTGCCGAATTCTTCAAAACTAAAGCCAACGAACATTTCGACGAACGAATTTCGTGACTCCAGAGGGACTTGTTAAACATAAATATGAATGACTTAGAAGATCGTCACTATAAACAGTATTTATTAAACACAATTAAACGATTCGTACACATCTTTAAGTACTAATTTCAAAACTCGCCAACAATAATTAATGCACATAAGTTAAATTTTGAAATATTTTTCTCCAAATAAAAAAGCTCTACATTATAACGTAGTGAGAAAAAAATGAAAACTCTTGATTTTATTTCCAATTACAAAGTGAAGGCTTCATTTGTTTTCCGGGTACGCGTGTCGCTTTTACTTTTCCTGCGAGAAAATTTACGGGGCTTCAAAAAGTGATGACCGAATTTTACGACGCAGAGAACTTCATAGAACTTTTTATTCGTAGAACTTTTTATTGATGGCTTCGTTAATGTTTATTATTACACTGTAATACCATTATAATACAAGTATCACTTTACCCGACTGGGGAAACATTAGCAGTGTACTAGAACTGAAAAGTAGATCAAAATAAATTTTAATTTTTTTACAACTAATTCTTATCTTTTAATAAGCGGCACAATTTGCGAATTTCTTGAGGGTGAATCCCAAATTGATATCTTAGTCGTTCGGCAATTAAAAGAATCAATTTTTTATCTCCTGGTGGAATCTTGAAATCAGCACTGGTCGTAATTAACCTATCTTTTGACATCACTCGAACTAATGACTTCATCTCAAGACCCTTAAGAAATTCTTCTATCTCTTGGAGAGATTCTTCTGTAATTGTCATAAATGTTAAATAATCCTTGTAGCCCGCAAGCTCCATCATATATGTAATAGAGCTATCAATGGGAGGTAACTCAAACCCTTCTTGTAAAGCGGTGTAAAACTCCTGACCGTAACATTTTGTGTAACTCATTTTTCCTATTAATTGTTTTAAAAGAAACTTATGTAATATATGCAAGTAAAGTGGATTTCCTTATGCTATTTGGTAAATTAAATTACTTACCTTATATTTATGTAGATATAATAAAAGAATAAATATCAGATCTTCTTGATCGGCTTTGATGTCAACTATACTGATCAAACTAGTCTGTACATCTCTACATCTCTACTCTCTACCACGAATGCGTATCGCACTATCTGCATAACCTCGCAAATCTCGAAGATTGCGAATCTTGAAATCTCGAAAAATCGCGCCATCTGGATAATGCCGATGAGTAAAGAAAAAAAATGGTATAGCGTAGAGCTCGTGTGAATTTTTCGTTTTCAAAAAAATAATTCTTTATCCTTTTTTTAAACTAATCAGTTTAACAAAAAATTTTAATATATATTTAAAAAGTCAAGTGAGAAATTAAGCAGCAGTGAATTAAAATTGTTATATATAACTGTTTGTTTCATATGATTGTTTTTCTACGATCAATAAAAGAACAATTAAACGGAACAGTTGTAGCAAAATTTGCTAAAACAATCTATACTTTTAGCAACGACATTTTATGAAATGGTACGTAAGGAATAACCGAACTAAAATGAGAACCTGTGAATAATGTCACTAATATAGGTCAATCTTTGGATAGGATACCGTCGGAGCTGCAGGAGAGGGAAATTTCAAGAATTGATTTCCTACTTAGCTCTCAGCTGGAAGGATAGTACTAATTTCAAAACTCGCCAATAACCCAATAATCAATTCACATAATTTAAATTTTGAAATATTTTTCCCCAAACGCAAAAGCTCTGCATTATGACGCCGCGAGAAAAAAAAACAAACTCTTGATTTTATTCCCAATTAGAAAGTGAAGGTTTCATTTGTTTGCCGAGTACTTTTACTTTTCACGCGAGAAAATTTACGAGCACCGTGGCTTTAAAAAGTGATGACCGGCGAAATGATCCCTTCGGATTTTTACGACGCAGAGAACTTCAACCGCAATGTGCAGCTTTCTGTTGATGGTTTCGTTAATGTTTATTATTATAGATAATACAATTATAATACAAATATCACTTTACCTGACTGGTGAAACATTAGCAGTGTAAGTGAACTGATCGAAATGTCGGTCAAAATAAATTTTCAATTTTTTTTTTATCAATAAAAATTTTAATATTTCATTAAGTCAGACATTTTACAGATTTCATGAGGTTGAATGTTGAAATCACGTCTAACTCGCTCCGCAAATAAAAGTATCAATTTTTTGTTTCCCGGTGAAATCTTGTAAGCAGGACTCCTCGGAATCAAACTATCTTTTGACGTCCCTGGCCGCATCTCATGATCACGAAGAAATTCTTCTATCTCTTGGAGAGATTCTTCTGTAATTGTCATAAATGTTATATAATCACTGTAGCCCGCAGCCTCCAACATATGTCTAATAGATTTATTAATGATGGGTAACCCATACTTTGCTTGTAAATCGGTGTAAAACTGCTGACCGTAAGATTTGGTATAACTCATTTTTCCTAATAATTTTTTTAAAACAAACTTATATAATATATCTAAATAAAGTAGATGTCTTTGTTATCTGATAAATTAAATTACTTACCTTATATTTATGCAGATAATAAAAGAATAAATATCAGATCTTCTTGATCGGCTTCGTTATCGGCTACACTGATTAATCTACTCTACACGTGTCGAATATTTTGTATCGCGCCATCTTTAATTCTTAATAGTCTCGAAAATCTCGAAGTCGAAGATCTCGAATATTGAAATCTCGAAAATCGCGCCATCTTGATAATTTCGAAAAACTAGCGAATTCGGGCGCGCATCGCGCGCCGACATTCGCATTCGTTATAATGCGAGCGTTTTTTTCGATATCCTCGGCTCGGGATCGTTTTAATTAATTAAAATAATTAAAAAAATAATTCTCTTATCCTTTTTTTTAAACTATCGATTCAACAAATATTAAAGAACGTGTAAAAATCCAAGCGAGAAATTAAGTAACAGTAGATTAAAATTTTTATGTAACTGTTTTTTACGATTGTTTAAATATGTGGTCAATAAAAGAACAATTAAATGGAACATCAGGTGCAGTAAAATTTGCTAAAACAATCTATACTTTTAGGTGTTGAAGAAGCAACCAGATTTTATAAAATGATACCGTCGGGACTGCAGGAAAGGAAAATTCTAAGAACCGTTTTCTTGCTACTCTCTGCTGGGAGGATAATGTTTTTGCTTTAAACTTTTCGAATAAGATGCTTGTTACTTCTTGATGTTTTCAAAAGAATGGAGGGGGATCTGTAGGGGTGGTTTTTACATTCGGTATTTTACATATGAAAGTGTACGTCTTATATGAAGATTGATTGTATATTTTTTTACTTTTTATTCTTTGCTTGTAAACTCTCTGAAAAATTGCAAATGGTTTTTACCAACGACATGCAGTAATAAACTATAATGCACTTAAATTTTTTTCATAAAATTTTTATATCTAAAACGCTAATTCTAAAAATATTTACACCTCTCTGTATACTTTTTATGCGCTTTTAAAAAACGTAATACTAAAGTACAAGTTCGCTCATTCGACATATTATTAACGAAATAAATCTATTTCAAAACGAAAAACCAAAGCCTCACAAATCGAAAATAATTCCTTGCATCCCACCCCCCACCCAACGCACTACACACTCTATACCCGATCGTTCTCCGCCAGAGGCTCCTCCGGAGCGTCGAGAGTCACTCACGCTCGCATTATGCGTATAATACGAGTGAGTACTTGAGAAAGTGCAGCAGGCCTCTTTCGAAGAATGAAAAAGGCAGAGCGCGCGCGGCGGAGAGAGTGTAAGGGGGCAGAGAGAAAAAAAAGGCCTCGTCACCGGGCCGGACAGATTTTTGGAGAGCGCTAAAATAAACATTCGAGGCGTTATTCTGTGACTTATACTCGACATTAACATAACGTAATAAGAGATTTATGATGCAGGAACCGTCGACCTTTTCTTCTATTGGGGTTTCAAATTTTTATGATTTAGTGATTTTCTTTGTTTAGTGCGCGCGCTCACAAAATTATTAACTGCCGGAATGCACACGATGACTGAAAAGAAAAACAAGCGTTTCGTCAGTGGCTATTTATAAGTAGAGAGAAGAGCTAATTTTTTTTTACAAATACTTTTTTTAACTAGTTTGACTTTCAATTTATTGATATTTATTTCAATTTTTAGCTCAAAATTTACATTTAGCCAATCTTGCGCAACGAGACATTGAAATTGTTTCTTTCGATGAAAAAAAAAAAACTGATTAAAAATTCACTCAAAGATATCAGTATGTGAATTCTATCGAATCAACACTCCGTGTATTACGAGAGGCGCGTTCATTTATCGGAGGGCTTCGCCGCGCCGAGGCTTTCCGAGCCGCTCAAAAGGAAAAAACAGAGCAGCATTTTTGTACACAGAGAGACTCGATAGCGATAAAGGGGGGAAAAATAGGCGTGGAACCTGGCTGTACACACAGGTATATCAATTATCGCGTAATTACCATGGCAACGTCGGGCCCGATCGCGCGCGCGGCTATTTGTCTTGCTATTGACTTCGCCTCCTGCGCGCTCCATTCACTTCCGTTTCACTCTCTCTCTCTCTATCTCCGTATATAAAGTTTAACTGCGCGCACACGTGCGAATGGATCGTGGCCTGGCTGCTTTTAAAGCGCGTTGACCCACATCGCATGGAAACGGGCGGATCTTCTTTGTCGTTTGGGTTTCGCGCGTGTTTTTTGCAAAAATTTCGTCCGACCGAAGGTCGCTGTCGCGAGGAAATTTACTGGAAAATTGAAGCTTTTGGGTGAAAAGGTAGATTCTGGCCAGGGGGATATTTTAAAAGCCTTTTGTTTTAATTATTATATTCGTAAAAAATTAAATTTTCAATAAAGTAACATAAAGTAAAGAATTGGTTTTTATATCGATTTGCACAACATTTTTTAAAGATTTATATAAATTCTGGTAAAAAATTAACCAATTTCTGGTTAAAGTGTTTTTTTAAATAAAGCCATTTTTAGCTAAAAATAAAACCTAAATTGAATAAAAATTATTTCAAGATCATTTTAAAAGATAAATTATTATTACAGTTAAATATTTAATTATTTGATAATGATAATAAATAAAAACTTCTTAACGATTCTACCAGGAAAGTATTTTGTGCTTAAAAAAAGTATAATATGCGAATATAAAATCAAAATACCCATTAATCGTGCAGACTTCGAAAAAAAACATCGAATTCTCCAAAATCTTTGATTATTCCCAGTCTCCCGAACGCCTCGAATCAAAGAAAGATAAAAGTATCGCCATTTAAGTTTTTTTTCTTTCGGAAACAAAAACGAAGCAGTATAAACCGCCGATTAAAACCCATAAACCGCCTCTAATACTCATAACTCCCCATAAAAATGACACAATCAAAAGCGAGCTTCCGGACAACACAGTCCGCATTCCCCGAAGTCCGTCCCCGCGAATAAAATTCCACCGATTGTCCAGGCCGGCTCGCGTACTGGGAATCGTTATCGAAAGCCCGTTAAAAGCCGCGCGCGCGCATTAATTAGCGACGTTCCTCTGAAATCGCGACATTGCGCAAAGGCTCATCGCGGCGGCAGCGGCGGCGGCCAATTCGAGAGAGCAGGGCGGCGGGAGGGAACGCCGCGCCGATAACGAGGATAAATAGGCGATTCCCGCGATGAATGAACAGAGGAGAGTACACTGGGGCGAACGATAACGGATTCGATCTCGCCGCGTGACAGCTGGTGGGTAGCCGCGGCCTTTGCCGCCGCTCTCTTTATACGAGCGCGGCGGCGGCGGGGCCGTTTTTCGGCGCGAGGGCGATCGGCTCCGAATTCAATGCCCGAATTGTCGAAATTTATCGGGAGGCGCGGATAAATATTGACCCGCCCGGGCGACGACTGGTATGTACGAAGGGGTTGGCCCTTCGGGCTTTGTCAGCCTTGGGAGCGATGGCGGCTGTGTATAATTGGGGATTATTCTTTCGTCATTTCGACGAAGTCATCGGCGGAATCGCGGTTCTCGGCGATTCGGACAAATATGGTATATTTAAAAATGCCGCATCGAAAAGTACCTCTTTCATTGCTCATTTGCGCAAACTGACTCGATCGCCTAGAATTTTCGTAAATTCAATTTCTCAAACTTGTATTCACACCAGTGAAGCATAAAAAAAAGGAGCGAAACGAAGCCATCTGCTCGCCGGAGGCAGCGATTCGAAAAACATCGTCCTCGTAATCTACGGCTCCTAATTACCATCGAAATCACGCTTTCCCCGAGAGCACTTGACTCGCGCGCGACAATGTCCCGAGGCCCTCGTCGCGCGGCGCTCGAGCAGGGGGCGACTTTTTCACATGACCCTAAATATTCGGCCAAAAAAGCGGCGTTCTCTCTCTCTCTCTCTCTTGCTTCCGCTCTCGGGAATCTCGAGAGGCGCGCGCCGCGACGATATTCCCACGAGCCGGCGGACCTGACTTGATAAGGCGCGCCTCGCGTGTTTGCGCCGCGCCGACTCTCCGCGGTCCACAATAAAGAGATTTCGGATTTTTATTGTGTCAAACAGGCCCGTTTCCGGCTTCGTCGCCGTGCACTTGGCTTAGTTTTTGGTCTTGGGATTTGGGTTTTTTTTGGCGAGGCGACGTGGAAGGTGAACGATGATGTAATAAATTCTGTTTTTGAGCTCGACGTTGACGGGTATATTGGATAAATAAGAAAAGAGTGGTTTTATAAGTTTTAAATTTTTTATTTTCATCATTTTTAAACTAGCGTTTTCAATATTATACAGAATAATGTGTACGTTCACGGATTTCAGGTAAATAAATATCTAAGTACAAAAGCTGCACGCTCGAATGACGGCATCGAATATACATCTATATATATATAGTTTTACATTACAGGACTTTTTAATATACATCCTCTTTTATACGTATATATATAAAACGGCAATCGCTCTTTGATTTAAACAATCTTGTATAATATATTGTAGGTTCCGGTACAAAATTTTGTACACGATTCGCTTTCTTTCTATACATATAACAAAAATTCTTACATTCGAGGAGGTTAAACAGTTATTAACTATTACTTGAAATTGCAAAAAAAAAGTGCAAACGGACCGGGAAAGGAAGAGATAAAGAGAGAAACCAGTCGAAATTGAGAAACCAAGCGAAAGTTTTCGCCAGCCGAGCCGCGCACAAAAAGCAGCAAAAGATCACACTGCTCTCGCTGACAGTGAAAAAAGCCGCCGCGCCGGTTTATTTGAAAAGCTCGATCCGATCGACTCTAACACATCTCGGTCGGTTTACGCGGCCGGCGATCGGGGGGAGTTTATATTATTAGATCGGGTGTGCTGTATCTCTCTCTCTCTTTCTATCTCTCCCTATCTCCCGAGGCCCATCCGCGCAAGAGAGTAAAGGTTTGTTTGGCCTGGAAATCTCCGGCCGGCTGTCATGGAATGATGTCATGGAGTCTCGGTTATGCGGCGATCTTTTTTTCTCTTTCTCTCCTCTCGCGTATATATACATACATTATATGCGTAAGCTCGTCGGCGTCCTCGACGCCGCTCGAGGTTCGTCTTTCGTCTCGTAGCTCGGCGCGAGCGCGCTGGAAAAATTATCGAGCGCTTCGCCGCGAATTTTCAGTCGGGGAACGATAATTTTGGCGAATTCGGCCTTTTCTGATTGCTGAAGTTCTGCGTTTCGGATGTAAGAGCGTCAAATACCCTTCTTTGTACTGAATTAAGACCTCCTTTCGCTTCGACTCTCTCGTCATTATTTCTATTTAGAATTATTGTCTAAGGGCTCTCTTATGCAGTATCGTCTATACTTATAGTTACTAATAGTATAATTAAAATAATGGTAAATAATTGTAACAACTACTTTCTAGTTTACGTACGCTAAAATCGATCACTGTAATTAAAAATCAGAATTTAATTACATATGTATTTGGCTAATTCGGCGCTCCTCTTCGGTTTTGCGTGGAATTCTTATTCGCGCCTCGAATAAATTTTACATCTTACACTGGACTCTGCAAGCTACAACCAACTGTGAGTACTGTTTCTCATACTTTTTGGAGAAAAAAAAAAGTATTGCGAGACTACACCAGTGATGCCTCAAGGTAATATATAAATATTTGAACTCTTACTAATAATTCATACTAAATATATTCGTTATATATATATTTTGAGCTTTCATTCGTCTGAATATTATCCTGGAGACTAAATAATTTTTACAGCTTCACTTCTTCTTGCCGTTCGAAAAAAAAGAATGAGAGGATATTTAAAATACAAAGAGTACAAGTGACGGACATCTGTTAAAAAGCATTTGGTATAATAAACCTGTAAAATTGCACCCGCTACGAAAAGTTGTGTATAATTGTCATGATCGGCGCACTGCCTTCCCCAGCCATACTTCTCGTAGTCGCGTTCGCTAATATAGCGAAATCATTTGAAATTACTATAAAAAAAAAAAAAAATCAGACTGTTCTCAACGTGATCGAAGCGATAGGTATATAGCCGTCTCTTATCACAAAGTAATCCACTAGCAAAAGTAACCTCGACGCTTTTCTATAAAAAAAATTTAAAAAAATAAAAAAAAAAACAAACAACCGACCCAACGAACGCTTTCAACGGACGACCTCACCGAGTCACCTTCCTCGCAATTGCTCAGATGTAATTCGGCCAAGTGTCCATGCTGGGCACGAACTGCCGGTACTGAAAGGCGGCGGTCATGTGCTGGTGGGCCGCCACCTGGTGATGCAGGTGATGGGGCTGGGAGATGTACTGGACGGGAGGCAGGCCTGAGAGGGGCTGCAGCTCGTGGTACCTCACCATGTCCTCGCGGATCCGCTGCTGCTGCTGCTGCTGCTGTTGCTGCTGGTCGTCCCAGCCGTTCGAGTCGCCGTTCGAGGTTAAGGCCTGGTGCTGCTGCGGCTGCTGCTGCTGCTGCTGCTGCTGCTGCGATTGGTCGGGGGTGAAGTGGCGCTTGTTTAGCCGCTCGACGCAGTCCTCGTCGTATCTGGAAAAGGGACGATCGTATCGCGTTGTTTTCTTTTGCGAGCTGTTTATAATCCCGATTTCAGAATTCGACATTTTCAATACAAACAAGAATCTCAGATTTATAAAAAAAATCCTGCCAGTGAAACCATCTAAAAATTCATCGACCAACGGACAAATTACTCACCCGTATTTGTAGAGCAACTGACTCGGGACGTTCTGCGCCTGCGCGTACTGGTGACCGGGAGGCGAAGCCTGCTGCGGCTGGGCCACCTGTTGTTGCTGCTGCTGCTGCTGCGGCAGGTACTGATCGAGCTCGCTGCTCTCGACCTCGCACTCCTGCAGATTCAGGGGAAGGCCGAGATTCGCCAGCTGCTCGTCCTCCAGCGGCAGGCCCTCCGTCAGCTCGAGATAGCTGCGTAGGTCGACCCCCGGCTGCTGCGACTGGTGGGCCTGCTGATGGTGATGGTGCGGCAGCTCCGGCGAGGACTGCAGGTGATTCGAGGTGAGGTCCGGGTGTTGGTACATGCCGGCCTGGTGCTGGCTCTGTGTAAGGTCGGGGTTAGTTTTGTTGGGGGGTAAGTTCTACAACGAAGGCAACGCTCGCCTTGCGAGCTCTGTCTCACCTGATTGACGTAGTGCTGGCCTCGAGGGGTGGTGGGCGGCGTGGGGGGCGACAGGCCCTGCGAGGGAGTATTCGGCGGCGAGGAGGAGCCGACGGAGCCGACCGTCTGCGGCGAGAGGGCCATCGCGTCTGCGCAGCTGACGTCCTCCTGCTTGAAAGCGGCGCAGCCCAGCGACACGCCGTACGCCTTGCTTCGGCTGCCGGCACCGCCGCCGCCGCCGCCGCCGCTCGGCTTGCACGAGGCCGAGGACCTCGAGGAGGCGCCCTGCTTGTTGCGCCGCGGCTGGTACTTGTAGTCGGGGTACGTTCGCTTGTGGATCAGGCGCAGACGGTCCGCCTCCTCGATGAACGGCTTCTTGTCGCTCTCCGATAAGTCTCTGGAAGGCAGAGGTGTGGTTCTCGTTTATTGGGTGCTAAGATTTTTAGAGGTGGTACCGGTGCAATTTGTGACTTTGATTTTTTTCAAAGTTTCCGTAAATCATATATTTCAAAAATTGGGTTTCGAAAATTACGATTATGTTATTAATTCAACTGTGGGCAATATACGACTTTTTTTCAATTTTAACAATTTGGAATGACATTAATTGATGCGAGATTGAAAGGAACGGTAGCGCCGAGGAACACAAAAGAATCGAAAATGCCTCTTTCGTGTCGAGCGCAGACGCTAATTAAAGCAGCTTTTTTTTCTGAAAGGTGTTAAACCGAGATCTTTTATTGCGGCTACGCGTGTTTATTTTACTGTATACATCTCCTGAAAGAGAAATCGAAAAAAAAGCAGTCGTCGGCATTTTTTTTCTGCTAAATTAACCTTCTTAAACCTCAAGCCCTCTTACCACGCTCAATTAGAAGCAGTTACGAGAGCAGCCGTCATTTTGACGTCCCGGTAAAAAGTAAGAAGAAAAAAAAGGCCAGCGAATCAAAGAATAAAGATAACGCGCCTATCTGAAACGATTTTTAAGAATCCCCGCGGCCGATAAGCCAGCTATCGAGCATTAAAATATATAATATCCCGTCGTCCCCGAGAAAAATTCGCCTCGCCGCCGCGTCGTCGCGGCAATCTAACAATATCGTCATCTCCCCCGAATTTCCGAAGGCGGACACGTGTTTCGGCGCCCCCGCGGCGCGCGCGGCCTCTCTCTCTTCTCTCGGTCGAAGGCTCTTGCGCGCAACGGACCCCCGTCGCAACGAGCGACGATGACACGGATTTCTTACCCAAAGTAGTCCATCCCGGAGGGGAGAGCGTATTATATTAGGCCCGAGAGCCTGACCTGACCACCCGAGGGGAGAGAATATCCGATCGCTATCTCGGATAATGAGAGGACGATCGGGGGGGTATTGACTTGGAACTGTCAAAGCCGCGAGCCCCGAGGAAATCAATTTACCGGGCTGCCTGCGCCGAAAGTAAAAACGCCGCGGTGTGTGCGCTGGAATGCTCGCGCGGCCGAGAGCTAAGTATACATATAGGGATATATAGAGGAGGTTTTTGTCGAGTAACAGTTTTTCGAGAGGATTGCTTTTTTATTAGAGTTTAATTGATTGTGAGCTTATCTCCGAGCTATTTTGCGTTCGTTAATGAAGAACGTTACGTATCTCGGCCATGTAAATCGCCGATAATTCATTATTATTATTTTCTTAAAAATTATTGCCGTATATTATTGTAAGTACGTAGTAAAGAATTTTAGTATGCTTATCTAGTTCAGGCAAGTAATTCATTTACCAAGGAGAACTTACTGATATTACTTGTACGTCGCATAATTTTTATTGATAAAATAAATTATTATCTCTTTTATTTCATTAAATTAATTCGCAATATAAATATTAGCTGTTTAGATATTTGAGAAAAATTTAATATTTTTTACATTATAACGGTCTTCTACAACCGATGTCAATTCAAAGAACTATTATTTTCCGGAGAAACGATCACCAAAAACAATAAACTCCGCTCGACCAGAAATCGTGAACCAACTTCAATCCACCCGAACCGCCTTGGAAACTAAAAATCCCGCCTAATCCCCACGACGAAGTGATTAAAACTTCGCCGGACCGACTTCCTCCCAGAACTATATATACGTATATTCGACGCCCCGAATTTCCGTCGCCTCGCGGTTACGTAAAGAGGGCCCGTAAAAAGTGTCTCGGGGCAAGGTGACTAACGAGTCCCTCCTGCCTCTTTTTTCCTCCGGGTTTTCGAGCGCGCTCCGTGTGAGAACTGGAGCGGAGAGCGCGGGTCGCGAGAGAGAGAGAGAGAGAGTGGGATCGAGAAATCTCTCTTGACCCTGCTCTTTCTCCCGCGCGGCAAAGAGGGAGAGAGAGTCTACGAGCGCGGCGCGTACACACATATATGAGTAATTGAATCGAGAGTGCATCTGGCGGGCAAAAAGCCGCCGCTTTTATCGCGGAGAAAGAAGAGCTGCTGCCGGACGTGCGAGTCCATTGACCAGACTCTCGGGCTTTCTCTCTCTCTCTCTCTCTCTCTTTCTGCGACTTGCGCGCACGCTAATACACTGCCGAGAGTTCATTCATGGAGCGGGAGCGCGGAGATTCGCGCGAGGCTGCGTTTACGAATCTAATCCCCCTGGGGTCCGATCGAGTCGGACGCGGTTAGGAAAAGGATCGGAATGAGTTTAGAGAAGGAAAAATGATTTATTCTTTACAAATCTTTGTTTCTGCTTTGAATTTTTGTTTATCTAAAAAGTGTCATGTGAAAATCTAATTTGGAATCGAATAACCTTTTATAAATATAGAATAAAAACTAGAACCAAACTTTAAAACTCATCGTCCCGCGTTATACTCAATCACGAAAGCTCCCACGTCGCCGACGTATATATACATGTCGAGCTGAAAAAAGCGAAATCCCAGTCAGTTCTTCAGAGAAGAAAGCTCTCGAGCGTATCGTCGGAGGACACTGTCAAGCCTCGGCGGCGAACGGGGCTCGCCTGGGAACGCACCTACGCCCTCGAGACTTCCAGAAACACTAACCAGACTCGATCGCCAGAGATCCAGACGGGGGATTACGAAGGAGAGCGGCGCGCGTGGCTTTCGCGGTTTTTCGAAACGCCGCGGAGTGCGTAGAGCTTGGAGGAGATTTCGCTGGATTAAGCGAGAAGTGCGGCTGGGATGCGGGTTTTCGTCGGCGGGATATGGTTTGCGTTACGTTTTAATTTGGGGGATCGAATGAAGAGATTAAATCGTTTTTTTTTTATTATATTATTATAATTAAACGAAGCACGCGCAGCTAAATTTAAGCTTGTAGCAAAAAGTGTAAGCGAGGAAGTATATATTTTTACGCATTAATCACGCGAATAATCGGCTTAAGGCATCTTCGTAAAGTAAAAAATGTATACAGAATAAAAACTGGCAAAATGAGAGCTCGAACGCTTCACACTTCATTTTCATCCGAGGCAAAGATTACCGGCGATTGATAAAAGCCAGGAGCTTTTTTGTCGAATCCGTCCAAATCAGCTTTCGAAGGAGACCAAAAAAGAAGGTGGAAGAGGAAGATGGGCGGTCGAGATGTATCTCGATTCCGGTGAACTCCTGACTTTTTATCCTTCTTAAAACGGCGAACCTTCCGATGTAACGGAAATTCTGAATGTTATTAAATAATAGAACTTCCTTTAATTTTTGCCTTTATCCGGTCAAAATCACATATTTATTTAAATTATAAAAATTAATTAAAACGTTAAAACGATTATTTAAAACATCACAAATTTCTACCGCTTAAAGTAAGCAAAAACGAAAAAAAAAGC
Organism: Ormyrus pomaceus; assembly: GCA_900474385.1. NCBI lineage: Eukaryota > Metazoa > Arthropoda > Insecta > Hymenoptera > Ormyridae > Ormyrus > Ormyrus pomaceus. The sequence goes on from UCOM01000079.1 coordinate 32,979, forward strand.
AAACCCCCCCCAATCAGCCTTCCCTAAAAAACTGACACATAACGAAACGCACGTCGCGGCACTGAATTAATCCCCGCTTGGCGCAATTGCGCACGTGTCTTCAATCAGGGAGCTCTTGCCTCTCGATTTCCGCCGGTCGGCTCGCTCTCCCGGCCTCTTCCGCGCCGATCAGATAAACCTCGGATTCTCACAGATGCTGCCGCGCGCGCTTCGCCGTAAGCGGCCGCCGCATCGCGATGATGCGCCGCCGCCGACTGCAGCGGCTATGATGGATGGAAAAAATTAAGCGCCCGAGATTTCCGCGGAATCGACCGGCTGGAAATCTCGAAGCTCTCGAAGCGCCTGCTCTCCTTTTTTCAGGGAGGCCGAGGTGCGTGGCCGTTTGAATTTATAGGAAGTGAGAATTAAAGTTTGAAAAGCGAGTGTCTGGTAAATTTTAGATGTTTATACAATTACAGGCAATTTATGGGAATAGATAGAAAGAATGCTCTGCTTCACTTTGAAAACTAAATAAAATAGGAAACTTCGAAATGCATGAGTATTTATTTTAATATTCCTAGATACTTGAATTCCGACTTGACATTTACATAACGATGATAAATTATGATAATTATAAAATTTGTATTTAAATTCTCAGAAAAATCACATTACGTATAATTATAATCGCAATTTCCAGAAACAAATCAGATTTTATGCGTAACGCAATATTGGTAGAAAAACGTTGCTTTTATAAGAACTAAACTGTATATATAACATTTCCATAAAAAAATCCTTCTTAATCGTAAAAAAATAATATTATTAATTTTAAATAGGAATGAAAAAATCACTCGTAGCAAAATGTCCGAAAAATTAAGACTTTAACTCTCCCACCTTCCCTAATCTAAATCAAACACCCCCACCTTTCCCATCACCATATACTCGTCGTCTTCGCCGGTCGGCCGAATTTCCTGGTAATCGAGGGCCCGATTAGCGGGGGCCCCCGGGATCGAAATCGGCCAGAACTGCAGCGAAAAAATCCACCTGACGCGCGGGCACAAGGCTGCCTTCTTCCTCGGGACAGCTGTTGCGCGCGCCAGAGGATGTATCTCGATTTGTTTGAGACCGCGGCGCGTGGTGTGTGCACAGCGAGATACCGCGCGGGGAACTTTTTCAAGGAGAAACCGCCACCTGGAAATTCCCCTTATCGCTTTCGCGAAAGCGCAGAGCGGGCAGCCTCGCCTTAGGAAGGATTTCTTTTTTCTTTTTTTTTGGGGGGGAGATCAGTTTGGAAATTTTTGTAATCGAATATGCAGGTGGTTATTCGAAAAAGGCTGGACTTTCCTGATGTCGTTTGAGTGATTTAATAATAGAAACTTTAATATCTCGTTTATTTGTTCAACAGGGAAGTGCGTTTCGAGTTATTTAATTTTAAAATTGAGATGCAATACGTTTAATTAAAAGCGTAAAAAAGAAACTGTACTGCACAATTTCTATTCCATCTGGCTTAAAAATGCTTTCGTGTGAACTCAATTATATTACGAACATTGATATATAACTACTTTTTCACAGCTCGTTATATTTTACGGTTCTAAAGACCTTTTTTCTTTTTTACCCCGGTGAAAAAAATTCTTACGTTTGCGCAGCTTCCTTTTTCCGTTAAAACATCCCGCTCGCCGCTCGAAGCACGCCCCGATTTTTTCCCACTTCGCGCCCGAAACAAAAAAAAACAGAAAAATACAACAGCCACGCTCGTCCAAGACGTCATTTTCCGACGCCTCTAACACGCGACAATTATTGTCCGTCGAGGAAAAAAACAAAGCCACTCGAGAGGCGCATTTCCAAACACAAACAAGCCCCTAAGCGCCCGGTTAAATCGTTTTTCGCCTCCGCCGCGCGTCGAGGAGACAAAGCCGAGAGCGACGCGTTTTGGAAAAATGGGCTTGACGAATCGGCTCCGATTTACGACTCGCGCCGCTCTCGACCCCACTTTTTTTTCTGCTCTCTCTCTCTCTCTCTCCCTTCGAAAACACGCCACGTGCAGCCCCGGAGTACTTAAAGTTCTTAAGACAATGGCGGGCCCGCAGCCGAGAGAGGCTCGGATTATTGGGGATCGAAACGGGGATATTTCGTTGACGCGCGCGCCAGCTCGGACGTCGTAAATTTTTTCTGTTTATTTGCTTCCCTGAAGTGGTCTTTTAACGCGAGAAGGGGGACCCATTATTTTAGAGTTTTTAATAACGTTCGGCTTTTTATGTTTATGGGAGGAATGTAAGTATATAAGTTTCTTGGAAATTATTCGAGTCATTTTCTTTCGCGCGTTAATTGACGCCGGTAAAAAATTGTTATATCGAACGTTGAGCAATATTTTTTAAATGCCGGAGGAATTCGCAAGCAGCATATTATTCCGCATTGAAATCGCTGAGAGAAAAACGGATTTTTCCGCGACAGATCGCGATGAAAAAAGGCACCTCTGCCATGCGGTTTCTCACGGTTCGCCACCTTTGTGCAAATTGACTGCGTCTAACTCGCGGCGTTTAACTCCGAGTCGCGAAATGAATCGAGCGCGCAGCTTTTAAATGCACTTAAGCCATGCGCGTTTTGCTTCTCTCGCAGCTCCCCTGGCGTTTTCAAACGCTCTTTTCAATTTTGCGTATATATCCAACATTTTCACGCCGTCTCGACGCTTCGCTACTTCACTCGAATAGTTTTACAATAATTTTTAACGAGCCGAATGTTTGTTCGAATTGCTCTGGATTAGTAAAGAATCTTTATTATTTTGGTAAATTTTAAATCCAATGCAAGAGGAAAAATTGAAACGCGATTCTTCAGTTTTTTTAAAGGTAAACTGAGCCTCATAAAAGCATTTTACGAGTCTGAATAAATTTTATCAAAAGCAAAATCGTCTTATCGTTGCTCCAATATTGTAAGAACTTCCGCCAATTTGAAGATACGGACCTTAAATGTCGGAGTAATATTGATATATACTTTAGTGCATACAAGCATTATATCACGTTTCACCCACAAAGTCCAAGCAAACAGTTTTTGACTCATTGAAACTTTTTATCACTCAAAAATACGCTCCATCAAACAAACCCAAATCAAAGATAATTGAAATATCACCCATTCATAATAATGTACTTCGAAATAAAAGATTTAAAAAAATACGCTAACAATCAATAAAAAAACTCACCTCCAGAGTCTGCCGAGAAACTTGGAGAGCTCGGCATTGTGCAGCTGGGGATTTTTGTCGGCGAGTTTTCTCCTGGCGGCCTGCGCCCACACCATAAACGCGTTCATCGGCCTCTTGATGTGCTTGTTACGTTTGTCGTTCGTACCCCTGCGAATAGAAAGAAAATTATCTCCGTTGGCGATTACTTAATTCTTTTACTTTGCCCCCTTCGCGCCAACCCTTCCCGCCACCTTTTGTCAGTCGCAAGAGTCGTTACTTTGCTTTATGAGCCTACTTTTGGGCAAATGTATCTGCTTTTTATGGAGCAGCCGAGCTTTCTTTTGTTTCGAAAAGTTACTGGTTACGCTCGGCGAAGGTTATATATCGGCGCAGATCGCGACTGAATTATTTTAGACGTTATCGTCATTTCTATTTGATGTTACAACCGTGACTATTTTATCAATGCCCTGCCTCCAAAGTTTGATTAACGCTTCGATATCAGTTAAATAATTTCAGTAAATATACATAATGCCGGTTTATCTTCAAAAGTTAAATAAAGAATTTATTTATCGACTGTAAACAGAAATTACGTCTCGATGATGTTTATGATGCGACGCGTTAATATAATGTAAACCTCATAAGTGTTTGCATGAGAATCGGTAAATAATCAGGTAAAAATTATACACTGAAAGAAGAAAAATACACGTTGGTAAATCCATTCTTTTTTATTACATTAAGATGGCAAACATCAATATTTTTCATCGCGGCATTTAAACGCGTCTTCGTTCCCCGAATTTCCAGTCAAAAAAAGCGCATTTCCCGGCTCCTCGGAGCAACAGGTAGCGGCGCGACGATATACACGCGATAAAGGGGAGCGCCCTCGCGGGGGTGTAAAAAGGGGGAACTCGTCACCGCCCCGCGCGTCATGACGCGCGAGAATCCGAGAAGGAGAGCCTCGGAGATTTTCGAGGAGCCACCAGAGCCGAGAGAGAAAGAGAGACGAAACCGGTCCCTCTTAAAATAACACTCGGGCCGCACGAGGCGAGTAAGTATCCTTTATTTCCCGCTAGATGACTTCATACGAGCTTTCCCGCGCTGACTGACGCGCCGAGAGACGTCTGGAGTGGATCGTCGAGCCGGGTCTCTTTTTTTCTTTTTCTTTTTTTTGTATTCGGGGCCACCCGTTTTTGTGTACGGTTCGCGAGCGCGGAAAGATGCCGCGGAGGCCGAGGGTAATTAGCGTAGTGAGGGTCGAGCGGTGTGCGGTGGGAGAGCTTTGGGAGTTCGAGCGAGGAAAGTGTACTGTTGGTTGGAATTGATTTTTAAGACACGAAAGAATAATTTTATTATAGCTATTATCTTTCAACAGTGCAATCCGTAGCTATAGGTATCGTATAAACAAGCAGTCAAAAATATCGCAACGAAATCAGACGTTAATCTAAATAAACAATACGAACTCGTTTCGTTCACCGCATCTTTATACGGTTTAAGCAAACGTTTGAGTTTTCCCTCCTGGTTATTGTACGGGGGTTAATCGTATACTGATAAGACAAGGTGGCGCGCATTGCGATGGTTCGTGTGATTTTTCCACACCCCGTTTCCCATTGACACATTACCCGTCGGAATTTATTGCGATAGCAATCAGGCAAATATCGCTTATCAGTATTATATTTTCAAAACGAAATCCGAAGCTAGAACATCAGTCTCGTGAGAATGTTTACAACTTTTAGTCCTAATAGGATTGCCTATTGGTGATTACGCGTTTGATAATATTCGAAAAATATATTCTTTTCTCTTTACGTTAAAACAAAAACCAAATGAGTAACCGTCATTCGCCATTCTTTAACAAAAAATTAAAATCCCACTTCCGCGAACGTCAACCAGCAACCAAAGCACACCCCGTCCATATACTCTCGCGAGATCCTCTCGACTCGAAACTTCGCCACGAGCTTTCCCACGAGCGTCGCGGAGCGGGGTATCGGCGGATAATTAGCTAATTAGCGTTAATTGACGGACGAGGACGTATTTTTCCCCGGCGCGCCGCGAGGTTTCCCAGCCCGAGTCGCGCGGGGAAACGAGCGCGTCATAATTGAGTTAGCACGCGCAGCGAGCGCGCTCCGTGCAGCTTTTCGCGCGGGAACAAAAAAAAAAAAGTGCTCCGCGCGCCTGCCCGCCTCTCGCGACACGTATAATAATGTCCCCCGCGAACTGCCCGCGCCGCGCCCCACCTGCACCGGCCCGCGAACGGCCGAGAGGTGAGAGACGCGAATGCTCGGCAGTGCCGAGTTTCGACTTTTTTCGGATTTGGCAGATTGGTCTTTTGGCAGTTTGGAAAAATTTGTTTACGTTTCAATGGAATTGCTAAGGTGGACGGTTGTTGTTGGTTTTCTTTTTCTAGGCTGATATCATGTAAAAAAATTGTTTTTAAATTTCAATTTTAGACAGATTCTTTTCACTCGCCCCGTTTTTTCATCTTTAGTTCGATCGACGTTTTATTATAATAAATAAAATTTACCAACTTGTTATTCTTTTGAATTTTTAATTAAAACGTATCACATGTTAACGCTTGTACTACTGTTACATTATCAAACTTTGCGCTCGTTTATACTCTTCAGAAACCTATATTACATTAATCTGCAATTACGTTTTCGCAACGCCACGGAACCGCGTAGAAAAAGCTTTACTTCCTCCAACAAAATTAGACCGAAAATTCACCACTCTTCCGCTGTCCCAGCAAAGTAACGACGATTTTCAAGGCAAAAAGCCTGGACATGCACAGTACATAAAAATGGAAAACTTACTTGCTCGAAACCGGCACCTTGCTCCAGTCGAAGCTCTGCAGCAGCTTGGCGACGGCTGCCCCGATGCCCTCGGCCCCGTTCTCGGCGACCGTCCCGTTCCTCGGGGCCGCCTGGCCCTTCAGTCCCGGTGCGGGACCCTTGGACGGCTCGGCGTCGACACCCATCATATTTTCCGCCTCGGCTTGCTGTATTTATCGGCGCACACTCGTCGGCTCGGTGCAGTCTCGCGTCTTTGTTCCCTCTCGCGGGGCAGAGTCGTAATCGCGGCGCGCTTATCACTCACTTGACGTCGTCGCAACGCATCGTCCGCGGGCACTCGACTCGTCGAGGAAAACAGAGAAGAGAGAGAGAGAGGCACGAAGAAGGAGAGAGAGAGAGGCTGCTGCGACACGGCCGCGAGCGAGGTGGTTGCGCGTATGTCGCCCCGGGCCGATCGCGATGACCGGCGGAGGAGCTGCCTGCGCCGCCAACGCCGCCAACGGCGCGCAGCAGCCGCGTGGGCGGGGCGAGCGCACACTTGTTGCGCGCCGAGAGCAGCGCCTGCTTTCGATTAGCTCGAGCGGCTTTTTCTAAGGCTGCTCGTTTACAGTCGCGATGGGCAGAAAGCCGAGCTTGCGAGATTCGCGTGCTTTTGGGATCTCGGTAGGAGCCGCTTCGATTTCTTGGAGTGCAGTTCTGCGCGGTTTTGGCGGGGTAAATGATTGTCTTTTTTTTAGCTTGGGTGAGAAACAAACTTTACTGTAATCAATAGTGTTTAAGACGTTTTTTTATTAGAACAATTTTTTCGGTCTATTTTTATTAGGAAGATTTAGTAAATTCGTTTTGGAAAAGTGTGGATCGTCTTTGCTTTATTTCATAATAATATATTATTTTTTTAACGTGTTGTACATGAAAATTTTTAGTCGAAACTATTGGAATACCGTATAAAAACATAACATCAAAGCTCAGGTGGTTCGGAAGTCACCTTTATAAGCCGTTTGTCCCGTCGCGATTTGGCAAGCCGTAAGGTAGCGTAAAAGTCGACGTTAAATAAGATAAAAAAAAAAAAAAAAAATACCGTATAAAAATTATACGTTTTACAGAATTAAAGGTTCTAAACTTAGCATTTGTATCACTAATCCTAGAATTTATTAAATAAAACTTATATATTTAGTTTATAAGAAGAAGTAGGGCGCAACAGCAATAAACCCAAGCCTCAACTCAAGCAACGATGAACCAAAAATTAAATCGGAACTTTAATGCAGCAAATTTATTTACATCATTTCAATAAAATTTCAAGCTTAATTTCGTTTTCCCGTATAATACTCATATAGGAATACATCTCAAATTAAACAAAAATTATTTTAAATGATCCCAAAAAATTCAAACCTAAATTTTAATTGAAGTATAATTCTATTCCAATGCATGTATTTTTACCTCCAGTCCGTACCACTGTCAACAATAACTTTCTTTTCAATTGCGCTTTCAACAAGTTACACAATCCGCCTCCACCCGGCCGAAAATCAGCAGGCCGTCCCCACCGAAAATCATCCTAAAACACTTTGAAAAAAAGTCAAAACAAATACCCGAGACTCTCCTCTCTCTCATCCTCCCCCCACCGGGCCGTAAGAAAAGCGAGTGGCCGCATTAATTGGGGCTTTTTGCAGAGAGAGAGAGAGAGAGAGAGAGAGAGCGGGCCGCGTTTATTTTCGCCTCTCGTCTCTGCGGCGGCCTCGCACGCCGCGCGGCAAGGAAGGAAGGAATGTTTCCATGGCTACGAGCGGGCCGGAGGGGGGCGAGCTCCTGCTCGCTCCTCCCATCGGCCGGCTCGATTGGTCAGCGGCCGGCTCGCCCATTGGCCCGCACCTTCGCGGTCGCGGCCGACAGCACGCGCCAAGAGCGCACGCAGCTTTACTTCGAGGCACGAGCTTCGGCGGTTCGGTGGATGATATGATGCGCGGAGCGCTCGGATGAGATTTTCGTCGTAGCTGATTTGGGGAAGGACTGATTTTTGTAAAGCAATGCTTGATGCTCGATGCTCGGTAGTTTTTCAGCGAGTAAAGAAGGCAGCATTCGCAGAAATAAAATGAAGTTAATGTATTTTTTTTAACTGGGCAATACTGCTATGAAAAGTTTTTTTAATGCCAAATGATATAGTAAATGTTACAAAAAGATATATGCGAAAAGAAAAATTTACAATCAACCTTTGAACAATTAGTATATTGCATTTGCTTAATTAAATTTTTTATTAAATCATTGTAAACGGACATGCTGCACTATCAAGTCTTAAATAATTAAAACGGAGACTTTCAAAACGCCATCTAATCCACGAAAAATTCTAACGAACGAAACGGAAGCCCCGACTTTAGATTCGCAAGTCCCGTGACCCTTTTTTCCAGGCAGGTCAGCCCGAGTTAGACTCCCCTTCTCTTTTTTTCTCTCGGGCCTCTCACTTTACGGCCCCTTTGATTTACAAGTCGGGGAAACCTCTCTCACTCTCTCTCTCTCTCTCTCTCGGGCGGCGCACTCGCTTCCTCAATAAAAATCGGGGCCTAACTAGATCCATACACGTATATGCATACGTCGTGCGGCGGCCGGGGGGGAATTTTTTTTTTCCGACCGATTTTTCGGGAAAGTCTTTTTATGGGGATTCCGGAAAGGTGTAAGTTTCGTTTACGGCCGCAGGATGGATCGTTCGAGGCGGTGTTTTGGTAGCGCTATACGGGCCCGAGTCGGTATTGACGCCCGCCGTTGAAATCGGAGAGGATATTTTGGTTCGGTTTGAACGCATTTACGGAATTGGATAATGGAATTTTCTGGCGTCGAGTTTCCTCGGGCTTCTCTTCTGTAGAAACATAAAAAATTACGGTGTGAAAATGAGACCTCGACGTTATTCATATTCGAGAAATATAAATTACAATTGATAGATTGCCACAGTTGATTTATTTAATCCTCAAGTGCAGTAAAATAAATGACTAAACATTAATATAATCTTTGACGTTATCGTATCAGAATTCAAATAAATATCAACTTTTAATAATAAAAATTTGAAACGCCTTAACAGAAACAGATTGAAAAATCTGCTTATATCTCTAACCCGAGCAATTACGTCCGCTAAAATAAACTCAATTTGAGATACCATCTCGAGTCCGCCGCTTCGTCGCCGCCAAATAGAAAAGCTCGCTCACCGCTATCAGCCAAAAAAAAAAAAAACCCAAAGCCCACCTCCAAGCTCCCAAATATAAAGCATATTGAACTCTTGAAATTCCGGTCGATCATCCGTCCCGACACCTGCGAAGATCAAACACCGACCGCTCTCGAGCCCCCCCATATCAGCTCGCCCCGACAGTCAAAATACTCCGAGGGAAATCGGACGACAAAACTCGCGGGCTGAAAGAAGAAGAAGAAGAAAAAAAAACGAGGGCCCCGTCGAAGCACGTGCCGGAACATTTATCGATCATCTGCGGCTGGTGGCACGCGTGAGAATACGACGAGTCATCCAGCTCTCTCGAGAGACGTCCGGCGCGAGAGAGAGAGAGAGAGAGAGAGAGAGACTCAACGGGAATCGCGCGGTCCGCGAGCCTCGGGTATCTTCCCGGGAAAATCTCGAAAAAATCGGCGAACATCGGCGCTAGACGCGCGCGGGGCCCGAATTTTTTTTTCGGGCTGGGGGAGCAAGCGCCTTGTTAGGGGGGGAATGACGCGTGGAAAACGCGGAATCGACGTCCGCGGCCGTGATAGCCTGTGTATTCCTGTTAGGATGCGATTGTTTTTGCTTGTTTGGGGCTCCGAGATGTGTACAGAGAATTTTGTTCTTTTTTTTTCTGAGATTTATAATTATTTGCGAAGAAAATCGGTGAGCAAAGGGTTGATTTGGATATTAGCTAGTCGTTGTTTGTTGAAAAAGTTCATTGAGTCGGGAGAGAGTCTCTAAAACTAATTTCGCTATAAAAAATCCATACATGTTTAGTAAAAACAGGGTTAAAGTTGCATTTAATAAAACAAGATATTTATCACTAAAAACAATTGTGAAACATCACTTGAAAGTTACTCAAAATTTCTTTTGCAATCGCTATATATATATAATCCAAACGTATTAACCGAAAGTAAAAGCATCCGATCCCACGTATAATACGATCCCGAAAGAAAAAAAAAATGTACATCTCCTACGCGCTCTCAAAAAGCTCTCCTCGGCTCTCGAGAGAGGTGAACGTCCATCTCGCGGCCCACTCTCCTGCGGCGAGAGGTCACTAATGAGTCCGTTAGTGCTGCTGCCCCCCCCCCCTCTCCCCTTGGCACGCGCTCGCGGCGGGCCTCGTCGGCTCGGGACAACAATGTATATTAAAAGGCCGCGGCGGCGGCGGCGGCGGCGCTCGCGATGACGGGGCGCGATCGCGGCCCGGCCGCGGGGGGTCCGCGGCTTAACCACCCGGGGAGGAGTCGGACATGTGTTGTCGGGTGCATGCCGCCTCTCCTCGGGCATCTTTCAAGTCGCCGTCTAAGTATTACATAGGGAGATACGCCGACTGTACGCGACGGTGCGCGCTTTGTGTACGAGAGCGCGGGCTGTATTAAGCGTGTGGTAAAGCCGCGCGGAGAAAGCGGGAGAGGATTATTTTCTACGAGAGACGGACGACGACGAGGTGTTCCCAGGGCCCCGATTTTTTTTTCGGGGGGGGCCTTTCCAATCGGTATGTGCCCGCGTGCAAGCCGCAGAGCGGAGAAAGGGAATTCGCGGCGCGGGATTCGGCGGACTGCGGCGCGGCGGTATAACTTTTTCTATAGGGGGGTGTCACGGTTTTACGAGATTCTCAGTTGGTTAGTTCGTTGCGATCGGTTCTGGAAACGAAGTTGAAAACGACTGCTTTCGTTGTTCTGATGTAATCAGAATTGTGTAAAATCTGGATTCTATACGTTATTGTATAATAAATTTGATGATTTAAAGAAATGCTCTATCAAAACTATTTTAGATTTACTAAAGCTTAAAAAATTAATTACTTAATTAGATAACTAGATCATACTCTAATTATTCAATGTATTAACAATTAATCCGTTATTTCAAAAATCATAAAGTATCGGCAATCACCGCGTCTTCTTTCAAAGGGCTGCGCGCATTCGTTTCTCCAAAAAAAAAAAAAAAAGAAAAACGTAAAACCTTCAAAATTCATCTCTACCCACCGCCGACACCCACCAGAGCGCCGCGCTTCGTCGGTGCCTTTTTCGCCTGCCGAAAAATTGGCGCACATGCTGCGGCCACATGATCGACTGCACCGCGCGAATTGTTTATTCCCCCGTTCCCGGGCTGGAAATCAATATTATTCTCTGCTAATTTTGAACAATGCCGAGGGCGAGGCTCGCGCGGTGCGCCAAAGCCGAAAGAAAACGTCTTTCCGGCCCGTCGATCCGCCCGGATCGAATAAGTAAATGCGGGAGGAAGACTCTCGTTGCAGCGTGTATATAAATAGTGCCGAGAGAGCCGCGTCTGCGTCTTTATCGATCTCCGCTTCGATCGCGACTTTTTGCCGACGACTCTCGCCGGAGATATAATGTATATTTTTCGGGGATTTCCAGTCTAAATGGATATTTCGAGCGAATTTCGAAATCGTTTGGATGTTGAATTGGAAATAGTACGGTTTACATTAACCCATTTCTCATTGTTTATCGATGGAAAAACAAAAATTCCGGTAAAAGTTAATAAATGACTGGGACTAATTTTTATTCAAAAAAGTAAATTTGACACTGTAATACATCATTAATCATCTTCAAATGACTGCGCTCCGCTGCCGAAATAAAAATCCATTTACTCAAATTGGAAGCTCAAAGAGCCGTTTTACCTCTCGAACAAAGAAGCCAACATTCTAATTAACATTAATCACATCTCAATCGGCCGAAGCACAGCAGCCCCGCAGCTTCAGCAAAGAATCGCTCTGAAAATCTCGCGAACCATAACTCTCCGACTCAAGCAGCGATACAACGCATCATTTCACGCTAGAGTAACCCCCGCACAACGCGTCCTTCTTCCCTCGAAAATCTCGATCGCTCCTCTAAACGAGAGTGCGGCCCCTCTGGCCGCACAGAGGCTCACCTCAGAGCGGGAGAGCCGCGAATTCACACCTCGGGAGAGAGACATAGAGAGATACCCGTACATCGATAGGCCCCACAAGCGCGGGGAAGTCCTCTCCGCCGTCTCGCGAATCTGCGGCGAGCCGCGGCAACCACGACGACGACGACGACGACTCAATCGGGGCGGCCCGCAAAGACGCGGCTAATTATACGGCTGATACGGCGCTTGACAAAAGTTAACGAACGGCCGCGACGGAGGACAGTGCCGGTACTCAGAGGCGGATTTAAACCGCGGTCAATGCCGCGTGGCTAAAGCCGAGAAAGTCGCTTTTGTCAGGGAGATCAAAGCCGAGATATAGTTCGAGCGTAAGACGGCAGGCGAGGGAGGGCAAGGCTATGAGAGAGAGAGCTTTTTCCGAGCGAAGCGCTAACCGACGACACCCGCGATGAGTGTATAAGTTCGCCCGCCGACGACGGCGGTATGAAGATGTCGGCGGACGGGGAGGGCCGCGAAGGTGGAATTTCTTGATTATCGATGGGAAAGACCTGATGTGCACTCGTTCTGATCGATAAAGAGATCTAGAAAATTTAATACATGCGATCGAAAATATTCAATCACTGATGATTAATTTTATATTTAATTAATATCATTGCATACTTTTCTGTTTTAAATCTTCAGTTTTTCTCAATGGTTACATCACACGTCCACTTCAACTGAACTATATATAAAGTATCATCCTAAAAAACCTACTTCAAATCCCCCAAAAAAAGAGCCCCTATCACCGGCCAAGCTTAAAATCCGTAATCGATCTCCGACTCCTCCGATCGTCCGAGAACTCGATTCCTCGGTAAAAAAAAAAGAAAAAAAAAGAAAAACAAGCCGCGGTCACGTGGCGCGCATCGCGATATGTACATACCCGCGGCTCGTTTTTGAAGGCGGACGCGTGGCCGCGACAATGCGCCCCACTGTCCAGGCGTGTTTGACTTGAATTAACACCCGGTAGCGCCTCTCCGTCTCTCTAACGCCTCCTCGAGTCCTTTCAGGCCCGGACCAGAAGTGCCCATCTCCGCGCGCGGGCTTTTATCTCTCTCGCTGAGCGGTGTCGTATATGTGCTCTCGCGCTTAGCGAATTTTTCACGAGGCTCTTTTGTGAGAGAGGAAGAGAGAGAGAGAGAGAGAGAGGCGGTGCGTCTAATGCTTCGGCGGCGTTTTTTTTTTGCTACTTTTTTCCATTTTTTTTTCTCGCGTGGGTATAATGGCAAAAGATTCAAGGCAATGGTATATTGATTTTTATTTTTCGCCATTTTTGCTACTTTGGATTGATTTACTTTAAATTGTTCGTCGAATTTAATTGGAGTTATAAAATCGTCTTTACATAAAAAATAAAGTATATCCGCCTTGAATCAACAATTTTTTACAGAAAAATCCAATTAATTCTCGAATCATATCAATGAATTTGTTAGAAAAGCTTGATGCTTTTCGAACTAAAAGGCTCCCCTTACCCCAAAAGTTCAAACGACCCCGTCGAAGAGAGGTATATGAAAAAGGATTGCAGGTAAGCCTCCTCTCGCTCGCGCATCTCTCTCGTACACCTCTCGGGCCGTCCCCCTCTCCGAAAGAGGTGGTCCATCCCGCGCGCCGCCTTTCTCTCTCTCTTTCTCTGCCCGGTATATTTTCATCGCGGCTCCTCCGCGCCTCGCTATCTCCGGCAGTCGCGGCTCTACCTTGCTCGTCTCTCGTCGCCCGGCCGCCCCAAGCGCGAGTCAAGTGCCTCTCTCGTCTTCTCTCTCTCTCTCTCTCCCTCTCGGTGTATACAGGATTACATATCGCCCTCTCTGCCCCGGGGAGAGAGAAATGGCCGTTCGAGTGCGGGCGTAAATTAGCGCCGCGGAGCGCGGATAAGAGACCCGGGGACAATGGGCCCCTCAGAGGCGGCCGCCGCAGCCGCCGCCGCCACTTCCGCCGAGTGTCGCGAGGACAGATAAGCCCGCTATCGGCCGCCAGATTCCAGCTGCTGATTCGTGGAACGCGATGATGGAGGCCGAGGACGCGAGGCGGACCGGCGGCGATGCTGCCGACGCTAAGGCCGGACCCTCCGGACGGGAGCACAGCGCACTGGACGACGCTGTCGGCAAGCTGCTGCAAGGTAGATGATTCGCTGTCTTGCTTCCCGAGCTTTTTTTAGAGAGGGAGACGATTTATTAGGAGCGGTGAAAAATCGCGTTTTATACCCGAGTCGGGATTATCGAGGATGACCGAGCGGCCGAGATAACTTTTTATCGAATTGAGAAATCCTTAAAGTTATTGGAACGATGTCGAGATGAATAGATCTCTTGGAATTATAATTAAAGTGGAAAATTTTCATTGATTAAATCAGCAAAATGTCCCACTCGGATTGGAGAACTTTAAATTATTATTACAATAATTTCTTTTAATTGCAAGATAGCACGGCTTATCTCCCGGGAATATACCAACGAAATTAAAAGAAACTGTATTAATAAAGAATAAATGCCTGTTTATACTCAGATACTTTATACTCGAATAATAAATTGAACGAACGAGCGAAAGACGGCGCAGAACTTAGTTTCATCGTAGAACAATACTTAGTTTTTCGGTTACATAAATCTTCCACGGGGACGAGAGAGCAGTTATCTCCGCAAAAATCTGGGAACGCAATTCAAGATTGCAAAATTTTATTACACTGTCATTCTGTCCACTTGGCGTCACTTCCTCGTGCACGCTTTCAAGCCAAGAAAATATCTCTCGCTCCTCTATAAAAAGAAACAGCAACGCCGCAATTGACAGTTAATTAATAATACGAAAAAGCTTTATTAAAAATCTATCATCTCTCGCTCAATATCTCGACGCTCCGTTAAACTTTCCAAAACCGAGCAAACTCAACTTTTCCAACTCAAAAAAAAGCATGTCTCCCTCCAAAAAAAGAAAAAAAAAATCGCCTCAAAGACAAAAACCCTCATGCCACGCAACGAGCCACTCGTCCGGGCGGTCGACAAGCATGCGTGTCCGGTGGTCGATTCGGCGCGTCGACGTTTTGTGCTTGCTCGTCGGCTCGCTCGTTTAGCGAGGACGTTTTAATTGGCGCTGAAAGCTCGTCTCCCCGGCGGCGACGGCCATCGCTCTTAGCGCGCGCGCGCGAGAGAGAAGCTCGGATTTATCCGCGCGATAGCGGCTCTCCCCGAGCGCGTTTATTGCTCATTAGGCTGTCGATCTGGGCCTTTTTTTTAGGGCGACAGCCGGAGCCTTAATGGACGCGCGGCCGCCGTCGCGTTTTAATTGTCGAGCCGCGCAGCGAGGAGCGTAATTCGGAGCGCCGTTATGTGTCTTTAATCGTGGCGCGCGGGGAGATATCGGGAGCTCGAGCTCGATGCAGTCAATTTTAATGGGGATTCTTTTCTGGTTTGCGAAGCTCGCTGCTAATTTTACTGTGGAGGAATCGCTGCGCCAATTCAGTGGACTAGTTTTTTTTTAAGTAAATTAGTATAATAACACATGGAATTATTCTGAAACGTTGCTCGTTTAATCTTTGAACGGTGCAAACAATATAATTTTAACGACAAATAAAAATCTAACAGACGAAAACCAAAGAACAAATTCTAAGACGCGAGAAGCGTTATTTGCAAATCTCTTAATTTACACCGAGACCAGTTGGCTATCGAATTTCCCCAGTAGACCTTACACAATCCCACCCGCGAAAACACGCGGCAGAGGCGATACTCGTCTTCAGGAAAGGTTGAGGAATATGTATGTGTGTGTGTGGCGGGCGGCGAAAAAGCGAGAAAGTCGAAAGTCGCGCGACTTGGCAGCGGCGCGGCCTCTCATTTCGCATCGATGAAAACGTTCTTTAGCCGTATTCAAACGCCGAACACCGGGGCTCCTCAATCGGGTTAACAATGCGCTGAGAGATTGGATTACCTTCGTTAACTTTCCGTTCAGTGCGCGGATACATAGTTTCCGATCCTTCTTCAAGCTCGGGGAGTATATAACAGCAAGTTGACGATTCGATTAACGCTTCGAATTAAGTCGTCGTTTGTTATTTTATCGCCGCGGCGAGTCAAAATTTAATAAACGGCTCCGACACTTTTAATAGACGCCGCGCCCCGAGGCAAGAAAAATGAGCTCAATTTGTTTCGTTTTGCAGAGACGTTTCTTACTAATAGTTTCGAAGAAAATTTCTATTTTTATTGTTCAACGTTACGAAACGATCGTCGCGCTTCTGTACTTCTTTTTTATAACTTCGAGTATAGATATTCCAAACGTAATAAAAGCTAAATGTAACCCTTTTAACCTCCCGATTGACCGCGCAGGAGTAGACTTCGTTGCAAACAATGTTTAAAAGAAAATGCAACGCCACTTCGCATATCCTCCCCGTCAAGCTCGCAGAAGCGCATAAATCGTCGGCGGGCAACTTGTCATCGGTTTCACCTAAGGGATCGAACCGCCGACAAAAGCTCCTTGTCTCCCGCGTATTGTATTACCTCCCGACACGATCCGCGCCACAAATCAAGCTCCCCCCACCTGTCCCGGCTTCCTTCAGCGAATGATTAAGCCGTGTTTGAAGCCGCGTTCGCGGCCTCTCTCTCTCTCTCCCTCTCTCTCGCGAAAATAGCCGAAAAGGAAAAGGAAGAAGAATCCACCTTCCCTCGGAAATAGCCGCATGCGTCCGACGACGCGTCCGATATAGAGCGGGTGTACAGCCCGCTGCTCTCTCTCTCTCTCTCTCTCGCCGCTCGCAATAAATATCAGGCCCGCCCCGGCTGTCGTATTTAATTCGGGTAGCGCGCGTAATTAGCGAGGAGGCTGCTCCGCTCGGCTCGCAGCACCTGCCGGTCGCGCGTCGCCTAGAACTGCCTTCGTCTAAGCGATATCGTCATCTTCCCGGAGAGAGAGAGAGAGAGAACGCGCAGGCGCCTTGATAGGCTGTTTGTTGCGCCGCGCCGCTAAGGTCGATGTAATTAGTGTACGCGGATTTAAATAAATGGCGGGGAGCGGGCGAGGGGGGGAACGTTTACCGCGGACGAGGGACTATGCAAATTAATCACGGCGCTGGAGGTGCGGGCGGAGTTTTCGGATTTCGCTGCATTCTGGGCTACCGGTTTATCAACTCTGTATTTTCGACTTTTATTCGAGGAAGAGACTGCTCTTCGTTTTAATTTCAATTGAAATTTATTTGTAACAAATATAATTACACACTTTATGTCACACAAATGAGTGCCACCAATTTTCATTAAATTTAATTAGTTCACCTACTTAACCTTAATCGAGCAATCATTAAAATCACTAAGAAACGGTTAAATCAAATTCATTCCTTTAGAAATCCAAATATCGCCCGAATATCCCACCGAAAGAAAGCGTCATCCGCGCCAAGAGCCCTCGTCCATCTCGAAGAGAGCCCCCCGGTAAACGATAGGAATCGCTCGCGAATCAATTAGCCGGCACTTGCCGCGCCTTTATCTCGCTTACACGGCCCCCGACACTCGAGCTTTCAGCGCACAAGGATGCCGTTGTGCTCCTCTCCGCGCGGAGAGGCGGCCTTGCCCCCCCGACGTCGCGCGCGCCTCCCGACCGAGCTGCACCTGTAATTAGGTGGCACGCGGGAGCCCACTTTCGGTCCGCGCGGCTCAATGCCAGTCGTTATGTCGGCGAGGGGCGAGCTTTCGGCGTGCCGCGCGTCTGCCTGGTTTTGTCGAGAGGCTCGTTTTGGGGGGAGACAGCTGGTTAATCCTCGCGGCTTCGGAATTCCGGCGTTTCTTCCGTCGGGAGATTGTTGGGTTATCGAAATCGCCGTTGTAAATGAAATATTTAACTTGTTACATTTATTATTTATTATTCAAAAAATGATAACTATATGTCTATTCACCATTAGGCAAAATTTCATTCCAAGCAGATTCAAAAGTTTAAGATTCGAAGATACTTTGGCGAAAGTCTCTCAAACTCCGCGTGTCCCGGATCCCGACATCAATCCCCCCCGACCGCCGACGCGCGGCGAGTATCTCTCCGTCAAAATTGTCACAGCAAAATCCGAGAAGCCCCCGCGCCGGAGCCTCCCCCCGAAAAGTGGCGCGCACTAATTGCCGTCACCGCCGACACGCCCGAGCGGGGCGGCCCTCTTTTTTCGCGGCCGGCCTGCGCGGAAACGACGACCCAGGAATAAACTCCGAGAGAGAGAGCCCGGCAAGCGTCGGCCCGTTGTTCTCCTGCCGCCCGATTTTTACGCGGAAGCTAGAAGGTCTTTAATGTGCCGCGGAGCTGTGCGCGCCCAGTTTTTGCGGCTATCAGTTAGCTTGTCGGGGGAGGGCGCCTTTTTTTTCATGTATAAGCGGGGCGGAGGGGAATTAGGCTGCGGAGGAATCGAGGCGACGGCTCGGTAGCTTCGCCGCGAGTGCTTCGAGATTTATGCCTTTCGGGAAGCTGCGCTTCTATCGATTGCTAGGAATGCGCTTTTTTGCTCGTCGTCTTTGTAATTGAACTCGTTTGAAATTCCGATCGACACGGAAAATTCTGGCGAAGCTTTCGCTGCTATTGATGTTTTTTTTAAAAAGATATACCCGCATTTAACTTTACAAGACTGCCCAATTTTCCGTCGACACCGAAAAGTGCTGAAAACACCGTTGCAGGCAGCCATAAAACGATCCCTATCTCATTTGGTCTTGACTCGAGCGTAGCTTGCACGAGCGAAAGAGCGGAAACAAAAGACAAACAATCGCACGCGCGCTGCGTCGACTGCAGGTGCACGCGCGCGCGCGCGGCTAATGTAAACTTCAGATTTTCCCTGCAATCTAAACAATAGACTTTTCCGTTTTTCCACCCCAAGTGCGCGCCTCCATATTAATCTCGAGGAAGAATCGGAACAGCAGGCTGTACACATAGTTTAAGCGAGATAATAGCAATACGCGAGAGAGTTTTAATTCATACAAACGATTTCTTTTCAGGCTACGACTGGACCCTCCTGCCGGTGACGTCGCGAGCCGGCGGCAAGCGCAGCGCCCACGTGAAGCGACCGATGAACGCGTTCATGGTGTGGGCGCAGGCTGCCAGGAGGCGCCTGGCCGACCAGTACCCGCAGCTGCACAACGCCGAGCTTTCGAAACAGCTCGGCAAGCTATGGAGGTCAGTCGATTGTGCGCTCGGATTGAGAGATCGGACACGTTCAATTATTAATAAACCAAGTGTCAGCTGATGAGTCGCGCGCTTATTTTTTGTTTTGTGTGGAAGATTATAATTGAAAAATTATCGTTTCATACTTTGCAGGATTCTAAGCGACGGAGAAAAGCAGCCGTTCATAGAAGAGGCCGAGAAACTAAGAAACGCACACAAAAAGCAACACCCGCACTACAAGGTACACTGAATTTCCGATCAAGTATACAATTTATCACTATTGCACTTATATCAATTATAACGATTTCCTTCCATCAGTATCAGCCACGGCGGAGA
Organism: Ormyrus pomaceus; assembly: GCA_900474385.1. Lineage (NCBI taxonomy): Eukaryota > Metazoa > Arthropoda > Insecta > Hymenoptera > Ormyridae > Ormyrus > Ormyrus pomaceus. Next base: position 52,423 of record UCOM01000079.1, read on the forward strand.
AAACCAAAAAGCGAGGATCAGACGACGGCGACGTCGGCGTCGTCGCACGCCTCCCTAACGCAGAGGAACAGCATGAATCTCGAGCCCGTGGAGGTCAGCGGGAACCCGGACTGCGCCTACGGCCGCCTCTACCCCGAGAGTCCGAGCAAACCGACCTACGAACGCAGCGTCCCGGCCACCACCTACGGCCCGGAGCTGCCCCCGCGAGTACCCTACGATATGGCCAAGTACTCGCTCGACCAGCATGCTCTCGGTCACGGTGAGTTCAATTTCCTTTTCTTTTTTTTACCTATTTATATACAAATGTCAAATAGACTTGACAATGAATACGCTCTCTGCCATCAGGAAAGTGCCTCGACGCGACGAGCCGCTACCTCGAATCGTCGCCGCACCACAGCCTCAAGTACGCGGACCTCCAGTCCTCGAAGCCGTACGACTCGAGTCCGGTGGCCCTCAACAGGCCCGGCTACCCCGAGCCCCAAAAGTACCCGGAGCCGAAGGCCAACTACGGCGAGTACGGCGGCGCGAAGCCGTACGGCGGCTGCGCCCACCACGTCCACGGACCCGCCGCCCAGTACTACGAGGGCTACTCCGCCGGCCACGAGGAGATCGAGCCGTACGGCAGCCCCGTGCAGACGCAGCCCGCCGCGGCGGCCGTCACGACCGCGCCGCACCCCTTCTATCCCTACATCTCGCCCGTGGGACAGACGCCGTACTACGTCGCCCCGCGGTGAGAGGATCTCGCTCGTTTCCTTCGTTTTTGTATAATTTAGTCGAGTGCAATGAAATATTGGGCGATTAATGTATTTGTAGCTATAGATTATTGTTAGTTGTATCGTTGCGACCTTTTGACGAGGAAAAAGTTCTATGATGTATATTGTTGCAAGATTTTTTTTATCTTCATTGGACTGAATAAATTACTTGGGTTTCAAAATTAAATTGAAAATCGTTCTATCTAAATCGTAATAAGTGTTGAAAGATAATAAACTAAAATTGTTAATTGCATCTTTGAATTTATAAAGCTTGTTGCTTTGTAAATGAAGCAGTAGAATATTTATAAGCAATGTGATTTATGTTTGTGCGTACAGTACTGTCAAAGCTACTTAGACATAATTAAATTCATTGTCAATTCTTCATAACTGTTCGAAAAGTAAGTCTTTAAATAACAAGTTATTCTTACATCTAAAATATTTTACGAAAATTCAATAATTAAATCATTTTATTTGGAATTTTTATATAGTCGGAGATATTAAATTCTGTGAAAAATACAAGATAAACATTTTATTTAACTTTAAGATTTATAACTTATAATTTCTGAGTGTGATTGTTTCGTTTATAAGCTGTTAGTTTTAATAGTTTATTTATAAGAAACATTTATTATTTGAAATAAATATGTTATTGCAATAATAAATCATTTCTTTTAACAGACAACGATTAGAGCCAAAAACTTGCAATATTTTTTGTTACAGGCTTTAATATAAATTTTTTTAAGCAATGAAATAAATTAAACTAACATTTTTTAAAACTATTAGCAATTGTACATAAACTTGAGGTATTATTTAATAAAAATGTACACTTTTTATTATTTAGAACAGATGTATTGATAACCTGGCATAGTACATAGACGAAGACGATGAAATTAAAAAATTGTATTTTTGTATTTCTGTACAAATGGAGTATTAATAATCTCATTGTGTGCGTTCTATCCAATTAGACTCTTATATAAATACGGTAAACTTAAAAAATAATATTTCATCTTCGGACATATTTTTTAAATATTTCTTTAAAAATTGCAATTTTAAAGTAATAAGATTGTTTGTGCTACATAAGATTCTAAAAACACGCACAGAATCAATTAAACATGCTTTTAAAATTTACAAAAAAAACTGTTCAATAATATACTCTCGTAAAAACAAAAACAAAACAGACTTAAAAAAAATATAAACAACATTTCATCTATGTTACTACGTGGAAACTAAAAATATCACAAAATATGTGGTTAATTCACAAAAGCGTTGTAATTTTTCCTACTATTATTTTACGGTAACTTAATTTAATGTTTGAGGTAAGCTGGTAACTTTCGATTAAAAATTTTAGTACTTAAAATTTACTAATTATATCATTTTTCAATCGATAAAAACTATATTTTTATTCACATATTTCAGAGTTCAAACCATACATCTGTATTACATATAAAATATTGAACTGTGAGTAATAAAACTGGAATGTGAAAACTGGAGTGATGTAATTTATCAAGCTCATTTTTTTTAGAACTCCATAAATCTGCTTCAAATATATGTAGGAATAATTCTTTATCGATTGAATAACATTTCATAATTATAATCGAGTTTAAACGGATCACTTTTGAAATAACTATTTCATATCACCAATGAATCTGTTCTTTCCATTTAAAAAGCATCCGTTTTTCACAATAACAGCGTTATAATTAACCAAGAAAAAACATTTTGCACGAAATAGCAATATTTAAAACAAGTATTCATGATTAAGTGCTAAAATTCTTACAGTAACTATGTATATATATATATATTTTGGAAATAACATTTAGCTGCCCAGAAACTCTAATACAAAATATTTCGATAATCCATACCCACTAATACTTTTTTTACTAATTTACTCTTAAAAAGAACGGGTACTTTCGAGTCCGTTCTACTTTTGATCGGATCAGTGAGAAAAGACATCTAATATATTTGCTAGTTCTTTGATTTGATCACGATTACTGAACATGAAAGCTTTCGCAGTCCACATCATTTCAGCAAGTACGACATCGCTCCTTTCATCCATAGACACCTCAACTGATAGTTGAGGATTAAATCTATAGTATGGTACTCCAATCATTGAACACCAAGTTCGAGCACGATCTACTACTCGTCCATCGCTTGCCGTCGCCTGGTCTACCAATAACGTTGCTAATGCTGAGATACCCATTGCTAAAAATTTAATTTTTTATTTATAATATTTTATTAATGCAATTGGTTGAAAAAATCCATGATAACTCTCTTACCTAATTTTGCAGTATCGAAAAGACCCTCTGGTCTGTAAACATCAACATTTTGTAACGGTGACATCGGTATAAGTCCAGTACCAAGAGAAACAACAAGCGAGAGAGGTTCTACTTCACTATCGCGACCTTGGCTTTCCAGGGCAAGATTATATTCGTGTATCTCTGTCATGGCATCAAGAGTAGGATTGTTGGCAATAAGGCCTCCGTCTAGGAAACGACCAAATGCACGGAAATAAGACGGCGCAGCACCAGTTGCTCTTGCTGCTTTCCATAATAGCTGTTCTTCTGGAGGTAACGTTTCCTTAAATTTATCGCTTGGAGGCACTTTTAAAATTTTACTCGGTGATTCATAATTGCGGAATATGTGTAAGTCAACAGGTTTCCGATCAGCAAGGACACCAGTAATTATTAATTTTGGATGACGGATGTCTGCCATTACAGTTTCCTCGCCTAAAATGAATACAATTATTTTAAATATGAAAGTATTCAGAATTTACATTATTCTTAATTTAAAATTGGAAACTATAGTTTATCCTTTTGTTTGCCAATAATTTAAATGAATGGTAATGACGAAATATACATTGATTACAAATTTTTAAGAAACAACTTTTATAAAAATTTATTGCATTAATTGAATGAATAAATATTCGAATGTTGTTTTTTTAAGAGTTAAATCTCACATTGATATTTATAAAAGTTAGAAATATTACTTTACTATATATCATTTCGTCAATCAATCAACTGAATTTGAATAATTAAAGCCTTCAGTTATTTTTTCATGATAAATTTTATACTTTACAAAAATTACCTAAACTTTCTTTCAGTGCATTTTCCAATGGTTCACTAGAATATGGCCTCTTTCCCACAAAAGCATTATCTTTTATTCGAAAATACAGAGCCTGACACTCTCTCAAACTTTTTCCAGACGCTATACCCAAAGCCAATACTCCTCCCGTGGAAGTCCCAGCAATCCAATCAAAACATGAAATCACTGGCTTTTGAAGCACAGCTTCGATTTCCAGTAAAGTCTGCACCAACACCAAACCTCGGATGCCACCTCCATCAAGACAAAGCAATCGTCCACCTTTGTTTCGCCTGCGTTTACTTGAGGCCATTTTATCCATACTGGACACGTAGAGCATTTGGTCAAGGGCTGTCCTAGGAACAATGGTCGGTGGCTCTTCAGGTGCAATTCCATTGAATGTTTCATTGTATTTACAACCTATGTTGCAGTCCTTAACTTCAGCACTACAACGCTCTGCTCCTACCGCGTGCAAAATGTAGAGAATCTTTTGTCCATCACTGCCTTCCTTATTAATCAAATGACGCGGTGTTTGGCCCTTCCAGTTCTTTGCGTTTACTTCTGCACCAAAGCTTATTAAAAGTTGCACTATTGTCGTTGTTGACTATGAAAAGAACGCATAAAGAATATTTATTTTTAAAGAAGACTTTATGAATAATTTGTTAATTAAACGATAGTTTATAATTTATTTACCTCTCTTGCTGCTAAATGTAATGGAGTATTGCCTTCCTTATCCATTATATTTATATTTGCCATATGACTAAGCAAAGCTGACACGCATTCAAGTCTTTTTCGAATAACCATAATATGAAGAGCCGTTCTTCCCTCAAAATTTAGTGCATCAATGTCACAATTTTTTTCTAACAGTGCATATATAACTTCTCTACTGCAAGACCAGTGTAGAGGAGTTCCTCCAAATTTCATGTCATCCGGTTTCAAACTGTTTGGTTGATTGTGGAGAAAATCACCAATATAGCCTGGAGTTGTTGCTGTACCTATAAAGTGAAATCAATGAATTATAACTTTCGGTAGAACAAGCGAGTATGTTGAAATTTTCGGTGACTCGACGGATAGTTCATTGATTGAAAAACGGACCACTGACTTATATTCTCATGTATTCTTTTACAAAAAGTTACTATTAAGGGAACATATCTAAGTTAATTTCAAAATTTTAAATTTAAACATTAAACATTTGTACATTTCATTATTTATTAACTTTATAAGAGTATTAATTAAAATTATTAACTCTATCCTAAGTATCCAAACTTCTTTCTCCATCTGTTTTTAGCTCTATTTATTTCATTTAATTTTAGAACTTAGGCATAAGCAATTTAATAACACAATGCACAGTTGTATAAAGAAATTTGAATGAATAAAATTGAAAATTTAAGGAAATTTTTAAATTATAATATTATTGACAGAACTTATGACAGAACTTGGTACTTATGCCAGAATTTGGTAGCATTATTAAATAAATTTGCAGCAAATAGTATCTGGTTAAAATGTACATTTTGACTAGCTCTCCCATTGAGACCGATACATGGAGAATAATAAAAAGAATTTTGTCAGAAAATCACTAATTGCTACAAATTTATTTAATTATTGACAATAAGTGGAATAGATTTACATGAAAAGTTAACTGCAAATTACTTTCAGACATTAAAAATGAATAAAAGTTATGGAATATATTTTAAATTTGTGATAAATAAGCCATTCAAATTTGTTCAAACAAGATTTCATAATTCTGCTTCATTCAGGTTTAAAAACATTACATTTTGAAGATTTTCTCAAATTTTCAAGTTAATTTATTGAAAAAATTTTCTGCAATTGTGCACCACACTACTGCTTCTGTAAATTGTTTTATTACTAATTTTTAGCAAGCATAAAAGTTGAATATTATGTTAACTCTAACTTGTCCCTTTGCTTAAGTGATTGCCAACTAATCATGAGAATGCAGAGAGTAAAAGAAATAAGATTAAAAAATCAATGGGAATGAACAATTAATTTATAAAACCCCTCTATAAAGTAAGGAAATTGGATAATTACCTTCTGTTGCAGAAATATTAACATCAGCACCAATAAGTAAGAGAGCTTTAACGCATTCAGGCTTGTCATTGAGACAAGCAATGTGCATTGGAGTATATCCATCACTATTTCGACTATTTAAAGAGTTAGGAAGATCAGAACCCAGAGCTAAAATTATGTCTTTGGTTGAAGTAGCTGCATAATGGTAGACTGTGTTGGCTTTATAATCTAAGTGTTCTAATGAACTTTTTGCTGAGATTAACATTTGTACCATTTTTAAATTATTTGTTTGAATAGCAACTTGAAGAGGAGATGCTCCAGTTTCTTGGTCACTGCTATTCAAAAGACTATTTACAATATCATGATTAAAAGCATCGTACAACAGCAAGTATGCTGAAACATGTGCTAAATTCCAGGTAGGATGTTCTACTAACGTGTCGCATAGTTTTTGAATTTTATTAACATTTGTCATCTGTAAGAAAAAAATCTTCTTTAGTTTCTCTTATTTTATAAGTCTCAAAATTTTATGGTGCAGAAATACATACATCACGACATATTTGAATTAAAACTGGAACTTTGTCTTTATATATAATAAATCTTGACTCTACTTCTTCAAGATTATTAGATCGATATAAGCTAGAAATAAAAAATGAACAGTGTATTAAAACCTTAATAAATAAAATAACACTTAAAATTTATATATATCTAAAACTCGCCACTATATTTAAAGTTAATTGATTATTTTTAAGTTAACTACTGTGAGTTATAGCTTAAAATATGATAAACAACAAAAGCATTAGATCATCAAGTGAATTTAACAAGTGTCAAAATACCTGTAACCTTGATGTAAAGTTTCAGTGCAAGGTCTGTGCAATACAATCTCAAATTTTTCATTTTCTGCTAATCCAGCAGTATAGAGTATTATTCCATCCTCTCGACAATAAATGTGTCTCTTGTGATATTCATTCGTTTTGATCTCCTGTACCTGGTTTGCAGGTATGTCAGGAAAAATGTTGCGGAGTACAGTGGAAGCAATGTTTCCCAGCCAAGCCATCTTTGTAATTAAAATATTGCAGCACTAGAGGAGGATCAACAGTAAACAATCTAAAAGTACAGCCCAATATTTACACTCTCTTCTTTCTTCAAAATATTAACATTAACTTGCTGAACAAATCTTAAAGTATATTAGTAGTAGACCAAAAAAGGTTAGGCCTTTCGATAATTCTCGAGAAAGCTTGATTCAAAGATGATGACAAAGATCGGGAAGGAAAGTTCTACTTATTTACTGAAGTTCTACTTACTTATACTCATCTCTTTTTACCGCAAAGCATTGCGCACGACCGTGATCTTTTTTGCGAGCAACGTTCGATTAAACGGATATAAAATGTCAGTGCAGAAGACGTCGTACAGCTGATCCCCAAACAGTGCCGCCGCCGTCCTTGGTAATCATCACTTCGGAGAAGGCATTGCAGAGGCATCTTTTGATCCCCTCTCTAGTCTCTAACTTATTTTTAACTTACTTAACCGATAACATACAAGTAAAAAAGTTGTAATAAAAATGATCAATTTCATTAACCGAACTGTTAATTAATTTTATATACTACTAATGAGTCAAAATCAACTATTGACGTTTTGAAATTACTTGAATATTCTTTTCGCTTAATATATATCATTATATATTGTAATAGCAAAATAAATTCTAAAAAATAATGTAAACATATTACAAAGAGCAATATGGCATACAAATTCATAAATTACACCAACTATTACACAACTTGATAAATACCTAATTGATCATCCAGTGGCACGGTAGTGCCGCGGAGGCGAGTTTGAGAAGCAGACGACGCGTTTACTTTTCGTTTCATGTTCGAATTTTTCATTATCAAAAAAATAATGCTTAGCAATATTGTTCCTAAGCTATTTTTGGCACATCAGCATATTTATAGCTAAACTATGATTTCCAAAAAAATATCGGTAAAAAAGCTATTCAAATCGTATATATATACTAGGATATATATTCGAATGACATTTTTAAAAAAATTATTCTTCATTAAAAAAATAACGTTCAATATGATTTTTTTATACTCTGAAATACTATAAAAAAATGTTAACATAACAGTAGAACATCATATAAATAATAAATATTGATAAATGAATAAATGTTAATGAATATTTAGATAAATATGGAAATTACAAGTCACAAAAATTGCGTTAATTTTAAAAGTAAAAATGTATGTCAAAACAATAACTTTATACATCATTTCTAGATTTTATTTTGCATAAAGACTTTTTATAAGTATTTAGTATAATTAAGATACTAAGATATAGAAAAAAACAATTTATTTGTCCACCTTTTACAAAATGAAACGGGCCTGGCAAGTTACGTAGTAAGTATCGCATGAAACTTATTTGTAATTGATCAATGTATTACATAAGTCTACATAATTTCTTTCGTAAAAGTTAGTTTGTTAGGAATATAACAAATCATTGTATATGTAGTGTAAAATAGTTAAGTAATTTTATTTATTTTTCATTTTATCTACTTTGTAACTTTGTAAGGTTAGATTGGTAACATTGAACACGCGGAAACTGGAAAAAATAATTTTTCTAAAGTTGGTACTTTTAGAATCTGCACAGAAATTAAATTAAACACTGCAAAATTTGAATTATATCTAATTGTAGAAACTAATTTTTAATTTTTAATTTAGAAAGTACATACATACAATTATAATCTTTATGCGTGAAAAACCATTTCATAAATAATTCTTAACATAATAATAGTGCTTGTCGTGCTTCTACAATATATATAACATTAGCAGACTTTTTGCTTATTACGTACATAACATTAAAGACTTGAGCAAAATGTGGTTTTTATGTAAAATTGAAAAATATAACATATTTAGGTGATATTTAAATTTAGCGCCTTGCCTCTGCGCTTGCGCATTACACTAAATTGTGTGCTCCTTTTACAGTAGAAAAATTATACAGAAAATTTCCAAAAAGTATGGAATAGTTACAATGGCGAAATTTTAATCTCTAAAATTTTTTATTCCACGAATGAAAATTTGACACATTTAATTATAAAGAAATGATGTGGTCGCAGAAATATCAAAATTGAGAAATTTCTTTTATTATTTTAAAAAAAACTGAAAAAGTGCAAAAATTAAAAACTGGATTAAAAAATTTACTTTAAAAAAATTCATTGCCAAAACTATATGTACTATTCGAAAAGCCTATGTAGCCGTGCCTACCAGAGTGAAGGGGGGACTGCGGCGCTCTACGGCACGCGGTCGAACGTATATACAGTGAGCGCCAAGCAACCTCTCCCCCCCGCTCTCTCGTCGACTGACTGGAAACCGACCAGCCGCGAGTGCGTTCGTACGGCTTGGCGAGCAGTGCAGGCAGTCGCGAAGTAGTCGCCGCGACGCCGCCAGATAGACGGATAGCAAGCCGCAGTCGCCGAGACGCGCTCCGCTACCCAACGCTATATACTCTCTACGCTCCGCTCGCGAGAAAGAAATAGAAAGAGTGAGTGAGTGTCCGTCGTACACACACGCCTACGAAAGTGTCTCCCAAGTGTGCGCGAGTGTGCAAGAGCTGCGAGTGCGGTGTGCGCGCATACACTGTAGCATTGCGTGCCTCCGGACGAGAAGGAAAGCCATCAGGCCTGCGTAGGCGACGACGTCGCTGGCCTCGCCCCCGCCGACGCGAGCGAGTGAACGAGAGAGAGAGAGAGAGAGAAAGTGACCGGCGCGCCCTGCGACGATGCCGCTGTCGAAGGTGCTCCTGCTCTTCTAGTGTGCAGCCAAAGCCGATCGTCCTGCCGCCGTACGTAAGAGCTCTTCTCGCTTCTTCTTCAGTTGGGGAGAAAGAGAGAGAGAGAGAGAGAAAGAGCGTGTGAACGCTCTCGGGGGTTGTGACGTACCTGCTTGCGAAGCCGCCTGGGGTGACTCGATCTTTCTGCATACTCGATTGTTTTGGGGGGACCCAACGTGCCCGCCTGGGAATGTATACCTGCCAGACGGCCGATTCTGCACAGCGTTTCACTCCCAGGACGAGCTCTGCTCAACAAGTGTGAAATTCCCGCTTTGAGGTTAGAATTGCAGGACGTGTAAACTAACAATACTGTGCATTTAACAAACAGATGCTGTCGTGTTAGGTGATTGTAAAAAACGAAAGTTTGTTCGGTGGTGGGAGGGTAGATTTTGCGAGGAATTAGGAGGGCTAGACTGGAAACGCTTTGGCTTGTTGACGCGAATCGGGGAAGCGATCGAGGAATTCTCGATTGACTCTTTAGCAATAATTGCGAGCTCGAGAATGCGGGTACCTGGTATAGGTTAATCGCCAACTGTCCCTGTACGGTTGTTTTTATTGCTAAGCAAATTTTGCGTTTTTTAACGGCTTTTTATTCTTAAACAAGTGCACAGTTTCGCCGTCGTGTTATTCAGTGGTTGGTCTATGCTAGGAAAATTGGTTTTCCCGAATTGAATGTACCATTTTCAAAGCACCTTCATTTAACGGTAAGACTTCAAAATTCTAGGTAAGAAAACGATAAGATTAGGTAAAAGATAGCTTGCTGTCATACAACTTCTTTTATAGATTGTTTGCGAATTATTTACAGATATAGACATATGCTCTTTTAGCCGTGTCTCATTCCAAAGTTTGTACATTTTCTTTCTCTTTCTTTGTTCCAAATATAATAGTTTTTCGCTTACTTTCAAGAAAGTGCATTACCTACTTTTGGCACGTTATTTTTACCTTAGCATTAGAAAAGTTAATTAGAATTGTTTGTCGAAAATAGCATTAATTTAAAACCGAATACATGCAAAAAATTTCTTCTTGGACTATTAGCGAGAAGTAGTCATCATTTGAAACCAATAAATCAGGCTCCATTGGCTCCTTAAAATTCGTTCTGCCATTCCAGAAAATGAAGAAGCCAATTCCAGTTTCAAAAATCTGTACCCGCACCGCTCGGCGAGCATTTCCTGCTCTCGAGTCTCGCAGGTATAGGAAGCCCAGGGGGGCTGCAGTTTTCCCGCATCCGCGAAACAACATTTTCTGCTTAGTTTACACCTCCTCTCCCTGCCTCCTAGCCGCGGCGGTATTTTTACAGTGCAGTTAGAGCTTGTGTTTACGAGCATCCTTTTCTCTTTCTCTCGCTGCCCTCTCGCCGCTGTTGCGGCGCGCGCGCATCCTTCGCTTTTTCGAGATATTCTTTCCGCTCTCTCCGTGGCTGCTGCGCGCGCGGGCTCCTCCGCCACCAGATGTAACGGGCTATTTTTATATAACGCGCTTACTTATGTATATATGTGTACGCGCACAGAGCGAGAGCGAAAACCGCCGGCGCAGCGAGAGAGATCCTTTCTTTTCTTGGGATTGCGCTGCATTATTTTACATTGTGTCTGCCATCGGCTTTTCTACTGAGACTTTCGACACTCTTCGTCATTCCACGTGGAATGCTTCGCTCGGACGATTTACAATTTAATAACGCTCGTGAATAATAATTCAGCTATAAGGAATTTTTACTTTTTTCTTTTTCGAGCAAGCTTTGATTACGCATTTAGCGATTAAGTCCCTCGTATTAATGCAGCTATTTTATGTGCAACGCTATTCGGTTTTAAGCAATATGTATAGGTATAGAGAGGATGAAAAAAGGCATTGCTTCTTAAGTAATTAAGTTTAATCATAATAATCAATCAAAATGATTTTATGAATCGATTATCAATATTCTCGTTAGCATTTAATGTCGGCCTATCAGCTTGTTAGCGACCTGAAATTCCGTTATTTTTAATTATTCCAATAAATCAACAGCTTTATCTTCTATTTTATCATTTCTATTTTGATCTTAAAATCAGTTATAAACGAGCAATTTAAACGTAGAAAAAATAAACTCTCTACCGCCAAGTGACTGACTAATCAACACAAACATTTTCCCTTCCGTCTAAAAGCGTTTAAAAATCATTGCCTGCCTCTTTGAAGGTACCCCAAACAAAATCCTCAAATCCATTACCATGCCCCTAACAAAATCGATCGAAATCTCGAGCCTCGTAAACTCGAAAGCGGACAGACTTCCGGCCACCCGCAAACCCGGTGTGGGCGTCGATAAAACAATTCTCGACGATCCATCCGATTTTTAACAAAAACGTGGTTTTTTTTTTAAAAAAAAGCTTATATTGTTATAACTCTACAAGTTATATGATCAACTGCTCTTAAATTTTGTTTAGTAATTTAGAACATAAATGTACCTATAATCTCTAAAAATTTCAAATCATTTTGTCAAATAGTTTTCGAGTAAAAAGCTGAAAACTGAAAAAAATGAGTTTTCTATGTCCAACGATTACGGGAGTAGAAAGGCTTTAATTAAATTGAAATTTTGGGAAAAGTTAGATCCTTTGTACACTTCGGTCTGTATAATTTTTCAGCTTATGATAATTATTACGTCCAAAGATATTAATGTTCTGTTCATTTTTTAATTTGCTCGTCCGGGAGATAATATGGGTAGTCATTCCCTTTATTATCTCCCGAGCGAAAAATTAATGATTCCACGAATTTCAAGATATATATGCCCATTATTCTCCTTTTCCACTTGCGGAAAAGAAGAATCCCCCTAGCGGCGAAGCCACTCAACCAGAGGGTGCGCAATTCTTATAAGACCCGTTCGAATTTCACCTCTAACGGTGCTCGGCGTCGATCTTCTGTAAAGCCGATTTCTTACGCACATCCTAAAGGTCAAGCTTCCTCCGGCCTTACACAATAGTCGCTCGGAAGGGGGGGGGGGGGGGAATGGGTAACGCACTCTTTGCTCGGAAGTACGCCTGAACGGGTTAAGAAAGCGAGTACTTATGCCCCGGTGAGGCTCGATGGCCTTTAATCGTTGCGTGTTATTTGCCTGTAAATCTGGCTTTGTTTGCTTTTCAAGCCGGGTAATTAAGCATTGCGCGCGCGCGCTCGCCTAACCTTGCCTGCACTTTTTAACGGGCGCACAATGCATCCTTTTTTTATTTATTTAATTAGGGTACTCCCCATTCAATTCGAGGCGCGAGCTGGTTTCCGTTTAATAAGGAGCGAACGAGTGCGCCTTGTAAATAAAACCCGCCGCTCGTCGGCGGGTAATAGTAATGCATTCGTAAAGAAGTTTCGCGCGTCGCGATAGAAGAGTTTCGAATATTGTTCAATGGTTAAAAGTTGACGTAAAGCCGCGCGTACGAGCGATGCTTTTGTTCTCTCGTTTCTTGCGCCTTGTCGTCCGCTCCGCTCCTCTTTCTCCTTTCACTTTACGTATGCGTGTCCTTCATTTTCTCTAGGTTCCTTAACCTTTTCTTTTTTGCTCCTGTCTCCGCTTCTTACGGACATTTTTTAACCAACTTTCGTCCACTCGACTTTTTTTTTCGCGTCGTGTCCAGAAGTGGTTTACGAATGAGTGCTCTCTTTTTCTTTCGATCGATCGAGAAATTTTCATAGGGCAGCAGCAGCAGTTTTTTTTTTTTTGCTTTGGGTTTTTTTTTTCTAAAGTTGCATTCTGTCACGCATCGATGGGAAGATTAGAAATTATTTTTGTTAGTAGGATGACATTGTGATTCTGCAGTCTGTAAATACTGCTGTCTTTGTTCCTCGATATAGAATGAAAAATATCACTGCTTCGATCCTGCGGACTGAATACGAGGAGATTTATAGAATTATCGCTTTCGCATTGTGTAAGCCACGATTTAAAAGTGCATAATGCAAGCATTGTTTTAACAATCGCGTCATTCCCTACCGTTTAGCACTTAATAAAAAAAAACCCCACCGTGAGAAAGAAAATCAAGGAAAAACACCTAATGTTCCTGGAAAAGCGCTCGCTCTCGCGAATTGCGGCAAAATTAAAACGCCTCTCTCTCTCGCCTCAAGATTATGTCAGCGGGCGTTCGAAATAACCATTTCAAATTAGTTCGGGCCGCTTTTCAAATTCTAATCCCATTGGAGAGCGCCGGTCGTGTCTCTCTATAATGCAAAGCGCCATTATCTAACCCGTGTCCATTCGTTTCTTTTGCAGACATGCCGACGTTGCCGCTGGAGATTAAAAAGTGAGCAGCAGAGCCAAGAGAGGAGAGACCCGCGGTGCCAAGGAAAGAGTGAGTGCTACGTACACACACAAACGGTCGTCGTCGACGACGAGACGCGAGTAGCTCTCGCGAGTGGTTCAAGCGGACGGATTTCTTCCAAAATTGAAGCGAAGAGGCGAGGAAGATGCTCAAGTTCATAAGAGGAAAGGGCCAGCAGCCCACCGCCGAGCGGCAGAAGCTGCAAAAAGACCTATTCGCCTTCCGCAAGGTGAGTAACACTTGCATTCCTCTTTCTTCTGCTGCTTCGCCTCCCTCCCTCCCTTCTAAAGAGGCCTCTTGGCTGGGTTCGCCTTCGTCTACGTCTCTCCCCCCCCCCCCTCTCTCGCGTGCGTATAACTATGTAACGCGCGTTCGCCGGAATTTCTAGCCTTTTTTGCGCGGCAGGTGTTTCCAGGGAAAGTTCGCTCGGTGGAGCAAGCCTACTTTTTCGGGAGGGAGGAATACGAAATTTTGTTTGCTCTATACACGCTTGGCTGGAAAGCTATATATGCCGGCTTTCTTTTCGAGCTTTTTCGTGGCTCGTAAGCTACGGCTGGTTAATGGGTTTAAAATTACGCTGGAATAAGTGCGGGGGGGTTTAGAGGATGGAATGCTTATCGGGGGAATTTTTGTTGAGAGATAACGGGGAGAGTTGGAAAAATTGGCTGGGTGTAGTGCGTATTTGTTGTTTTTTTTCTTCATCTAAACTTATCAAATGCGCATGGATAAACCCAAATACTCAATCGTAGGATTTTCCCTTCAAGATTATTTTTTAAAATCTATTGCAAATATGCGCATTTGAAAAATATGAATTTTGCTGTAAATATTTTAAATGCTTGTTCTTGGTATACACTCTTACGCAGCTTATGAAAAGCTTTCTTTAGCCACGAATACACGATGATTATAAGATATACGCTTTATCGATCTGTCGATTTTGTTAACGTTAAGTTTAATTCTATTGTACATCTGTACAATATGATTCCTTCACTTTGTATTTTTATATATTCATAACAAGCCGAACAAAAGTAAATAATGCGGATGAAAATGTTGCCCAATTATAGTTTCTACAAACAACAGAAACAAAAATTCCACTCCTCGCTTAATCCACTGTTAACTCGAACATCGCTCAGCTCGGCAAAGACTTTCATTTTCGATACCGATCAGTAATATTCCGCCCGATCGTTACACACCGCAAGAAAATCAGCCGGCCTGCAGCAATAACTAAAATTTTCCCTCGTCCGCTTACCTCTCCAGCCTGGCACAAATCAATGATTCGCATTACGGCGCGGGCGTACACCGTTAATCAGTAATCCTACGCCCAAGGAAAACTCGGCCTTACATCATAATTATTGCCCTCCCTCCCCGCTCCGCAAAAAGATCCGCGCGCGCTGCACTTTCTCACGCACAGCGCCCGCTCTCGAAAACTCGGAAGATTTTCGCGAGGGGGAAAAGAGACGCCGGGCGCCGCCGCCGGTTTTCCTTTCTCTCGGCCACACCGCCGCCGCCGCGAGCCGCTGCAACGGAGAGCCGTGCCGGCCGCGAGGAATTCCGTTTTATATGCACGCCGCGGCGAGAGAGTTAGCCGCTTGCCGGACTCGCGGTGTTCCGTTGCCCGACGCGGAGAGCGCGCGGGGACGCGTGTGTGTGTGTGCGCGCGCGCCGTTGTGAAATTTCGGAATTTTCCAGGAGCGCTTTTTTTGCCCTTTTTCAGAGGCCGCGGTTCAACGGCCGCGGGCTGCGCGGACTTGGCGGCGAACGGATTGTTCGGGCGGAGGGATTGGCTGTAGATGAAAATTTATGTTTTTGACCGAGCTGTAAAGGGAGAATGCTGTGTTGTGAATATGGGTCTTGTTTATATTCTGTTTTCTTTTACGCATGGAAATTAATATTGGAAAATTGTGGGAAATTAAACTTTTGCTTAATTGTCTTGGAATTAAAGAAAAAAAAAATAGATATTCAAAGCCAATCCTCGGACGTGCAGTTAGTGACTCGTAAATTCGCAAAGAGACGGAGAAAAATAACCACCTGCGAAAAATCCATTTATTTACATATACGTTAAAATTAACGGAGAAAATTGTCTGCATTAGTATGGTAACTTCTGCACCGCGGCCATAAAAGTAGAATTCTGGATGATTAACAGCCTGCGTGAATCAATGGTTAAGACATTTTCTAAGTGCATTAGTAAGTCACTTGGAGTACTTTCCTTATTGGGCCAATCAAATTAACGCGCTTAATCAGACTTGTTATTTCATATCTAAATTCTAAAATTACTAAATATCGAGGAAATTAAATTACTCAAAGTATTTTCTCACAAACCGTTTTTTTTTTTTTTTTTTTTTTAACGCTTATCGGTGTTCCGCTGCATTTTATCGAGGATTAACGATTAGATTGCGCCGCGCAAACTCAATGATTAATTCGCTCATTCACCACAATTGAAACTCGCGAGGCAGTGTACAAGGCGCCATACTTTTTCCCAGTACCAAAGGCTTTATTCTTCTGTTTGTTCGGAAAGTACGTAAAATTCGCGTGTTTTCCACAAGATATTCGTAAAATACGATTTCAAATATTTACGCCTCGTCTGTCGGACGGACTATGCAAAATCTACGTTTCTGCGTCATCATCTAAAAAGAGAGATTTATCCAGTTTATCAGTATAGGTGAACGCTCGTAAATCAGCGAGAGCGAACGCTTTCTTACGTGACTCACAGAGACGCCTCGAGCAATATTCATATCAAAATTGGATATCTCAATTTTCGTCGGCTCTCCGATGCCACTTCCAAATTTCCTGCGTCAACTCGGCGCGCGATCCAACTCGGCCCCGCGCGCACGCGCCTGTGCAGTCTTTCGGGAAAAACTTTATCGTACGTCACGCTCGGGTTTCGAAACTCTCTCTCCCCGATATAAGTACTGCCAATGTGTCGAAACGCGCCGCGCGGCATTGATTTATACATTTGAAGCATCGACGAAAAAATTCGAACGCAAAAGTAGCGCCGACGCGCGCTGATTCTCCACGAGTCCGCCACGAGGCTCGGAAATCTATATATATATACGTTCGCGACTGCACGGCGAGGACTCCGTTGCATAATGCCTCCTTGGGACAATTGTGATGAGTCGCACATTGTGCGTGCTCCGCGCGGCCGCGAGAGCGCACATGAATATAAGAATACGCGGCTTATCGCGCCGCGCGTTTTTTCCTACAGAATGTATACACTCCAATGACTCGGATCGCAAATTGCTCGGGGAGCCGCTTTATCGATTCGAACTATGGATATATTTCGCGCGCGCGGCGGAGCGCACAAGTTTTAGCTTCCATTCAATGACGTTGTGCGTATGCTCCCATTGTGCAATCGGAAAAAAAGGCTGCGCGGAAAAATAGAGCACTGCTGGCTCCTTACTCCCGCGGTGCGTATAAATGGATTCTAACGTTCATTATCTTATGTTTACTTTAGGCTCAAAAACTTTGCCTGCTTTGTTCGCGAAAGTTTCAAAGTTTTTCAAACTTCTGCACCCTTGCTGAATTGGCCTTTTGATATAAAGGCTAATATTTATGGTATATTAATAACCTCTTTTGCGAACTTGATGCGAACTTTGAAATTTTAAACGACGTATTTAAAATTTATCTATCTTATACGTCTGCAAGCGTAATCGGCAAAATTTAATTTTCCGCCTCGATGCAAAATTCGATAATTTCATTTTCAAATCCCGACGAGAAATTCATTAAGGAAGTGTAAAAGAGCCCGGCCAAACCCGCAAATTCGCGGCATATTAAGCCGCCTTTTTCATTATCGTTACTCCTCCTCGATAAGGGATACTCCACCCACGATAAGGCAGCACGGCTACTCGGTAAAAAAAAAAACCCGATCTCACCGAAAAAAAGGTCAAAGGATTTATCGAGCGACCTGTCGTGTGTACAAAGCCTAACGAGGCCGCATTATCGCGCGGCCCAAAAGACAAATATTTATATCGATCGCGCCGTGTGCAAACAGGCTGCACAATACGTCAATTCGGGAACTCGGGCGAGATTGCCTCCTTTTTCCTGACCGGAATTGTTTCGTCGGTAAAAATAAGAGACTCGGGCCGCTAATTGCTCGGGGATTCGGGCTCGATTGCGCTCCTGGGTGTGTGCCTTTTCAGAGGGGGAGGAACGGATGTAAAGTTGGCCGGTTATTGATTTGTAATTTCGGCCCGCTCGACTATAGGAGTATGAAAAGTCGTAGCTTAATTTTCGGTTTTCATTGCGGAGTTTATTAGTTAGTGCTGGAGGTATTATTGATGGAGTTTTTTTGTTTTTTAAAAATTTGGATAATGGAAATTGAGCTGCTTTTTAGAATAGAAAATTACATCAGAAGTGCCGTTTACTCAATTTGGGGTAATTAAGACGTCGCTTTTAATTCGGGAGAATTTGGAGCAGCGAATAATAACGAATATTCAATTTTAGCTCAATATGTTTGCGCTGAAATATTTACTCGACTGGTGAATCGCTAAGCAAAGAAATAATTCAAAGAAGCCGCCGTACAAAAAGCCTCAATCTGCATTATACAGAAAATAATTTATTCGTCAAACAGTGCAAAACTGATAAAAAAAAAGAAAATAATAATTTGATTTAAAATTTCGAGAATGCCAAGAAAGCGCCCTCCAAAAAAATTATCCAAGGCACGTATATACACTGCAGCAAGCCGAATATCCCGTTCCTCGAAAAGGCTGAAATTCACTCTTCCAGCGGCTCCTTTTTCACCGTACAGCCGGGGCTTCTCTCTTCCTCGACAGCGGAGCTGCGCGCGCGTTTTTGCCTTTCCGCGTTGCTTCCTGCAGCGTTCCGCTTCTTTCTTCTGCCTCTCCTACTTCGAGGGGGGGAAAAAAAAAACAGCCGCGGGGGGGCGCGAAATGTAGGCCGACAACGGCGGCAACCCACCGGCGGCGGCGTCGTTTTCGTCCAGTGCGTTAACGACTTGTACGGCGCTTCGAATTACCGTAAGCGCGCCGCTGCTCGTCTTTGTTCATCCTTACGGAGAGAATAAACATATTTCTAATTGCGTTCTTATACATATATATATACGATTCTCCGTGCCTCCGCTTTTGTTTCGCGTTGTTTATTTAGCGGTGCGCGGATGCGGCCTCGCGTCAAAGTCGGGCAGTGCAGTTTTTAATTGATTCGAGCGAGCCCAATTAGTTCTTTCACTCGAATCTCCTTCCGCGATTTGGATCGAGTTTGAGTTAAAGGCCTCTCGTGTAAGGCATCAAGACGGAGTGGACATATAATACCTAAATCGCGGTGAATTCGTAAATAGAGCAGGAGGCAATTTGTTGTGAATCAAAATAAATTCAAAAGCGCGACGATAAATGTAAATACACAATCGGGCAGAACTGGGACAAGAGTATAAATAGTAGTGCGAGGGCAGGAGTCGACGTAAAAGCGTTAGGAGAACGTAGCGACAGATGTATAGTGAATGGAAGCAATTGTTAAAAATACGCGATGGAGATACATGTCCGCGTGAAAAGATCGGAAAGATCTGGGAAGCGATGAAAACGAGATAAAAGGCCACCGCGAGACGGATAAATTTCCTGCGAGGTGTCCCTGAAGCGAGAGAGAATATAATAATGAGAAAGCGAAAAGTGATCAAGAGAATTGTACGCAAGATTGTCGAAAAGGTAGGAGGCAACAAAATTACTCTGATTCCAGGGAAATTTGAAGTTGCGTTGTTCAAAAAATTTTAAACCGTATATGTATAGCACAGTTCTCGATTGTTTTTTTTTTTTTACTTCCACAATTTAACGCTTATCCGGCTATTCAACGCACGATCTGCACCGCTCGTGGAAGGAAGCTCCGTAGAAGGATAGATAATTGCAACACTTTTCCTACTTTCCGAGGATTAGAGAGGCGGGCATTCTTCACCTAATTATTGAGGAATTTCTGCTCTCGATAACGACGACAAGCATAATCATAACAGAACTATTAATACGACAATAATGAATAATTGATCGTATGTCGTTTTTTAAATTAGACTTCTCAGTAAATAAATTAACCACTTTTAGTCAGCAAATTCTTTAAAAAGGTAGTCTAGCTAATTTAACAAGCCACTCTATATAACCAGTAAAAATCTTCTGTCGTAAAACTGACGCAAGCAAACTTCATTATTTTCACCTCGTACATTACTAATTAACAGTACGAACCCCACCGTCAAATCCTCGTCGCATACTTAGCTCCGTTTTTCCAAAGGCGAAATATTTATTCCGCACGAGGCACGCCGCCGGAGGCCATCATGGTCTCTCGCGTGACCACTACGAGTGTCCACAGTCCACGAAGATCCTATCTCTCTCTCTCTCTCTCTCTCTCTCACTCACTCCTGCGGGCGGAATCGTCATCGTCCTCCGCGGAAGTCTGCGTCGTCGAGGTTCGTGCTCGGTATAATAAATAAATTCAAATCTCGGCGAGAGTCACCGGCGGCGAGATCTTTCCTCGCCGCGACTACTACTTCCCTTCCCCCCTCCTTATTTTTTTTTCCGCGCGCGGAGAGAGAGAGAGAGAGAGAGGCAGCTCGCGGCCGCCGAGGTATTTTTAGTGCGCGAGTGTTTTGCAAATTAAAAAAAATGGCGCTTTTATAGCCCCCTCGCGAGAGCGCACGCGCGCTGGATGTGTCGAGAGATCGCGAGATAGCCGCTTCGGGAAATGTTGTTGCTCGCTGTGTGACGAACGGCGAGTTATATCGAGTGTAAAATGTGGCCTCTGGAAAGATTGAACGATTGCGGCTGTTTGTTTTTCGATGGAGTTATTGGGAGAATTCGGGCTCTGATTGATAATTAGTCGGTGGTTAAAAATTACGGACGGTGTTCAAGTGAGCGATCGACCCGTGAAACATTCGAATCATATAGGATTTTTTAATGCACGCATCCGAATTCATAATTTGCGATTGCGGGTAATTTTATGTAATTAAGTATTTTTATGGGAGGATCGTTGTCGAAAACGTAGAAATTCAGTTCTGAACCTCAAACAATACCTATGCTGTTTTTCGTAAGGTTAATTCATCAGATAAAACGATGTGAAAATAAAATAAAGATTGTGCAACATTTTTCAACATTAATTTTGTACTTACTTCAATGATAACAGTTAAAATCCTGTTACAAACCAGTTAAAAACCTGTTCAACTGATTGCGACGTCGCGCGTGGAAAAATAGCGAAACTCGTTTTTCATTTGCCTTTTGTTTTTATTATTAAAATGTACACTTGCGTACGTAAATTATCGCGAGGTATTCAATATTTCTGTACTAAAAGTATTATAAATAGTTCCACTTTATTTCCATTGGCTCGAGTAAATCAGAATTAACGCTAGATGGAAGGTTTATTTAAATTTTCAAACAAACAAATGTCGTGCGTATAACGGCAGGTTCGTTGTAAAATTAAGTACACCTCGCCATTCATTAGTGCATAACGTAATTGCTCAAGAATTTCGTAATTATTTCGTGTATCTACTGTCTCTCATTAGCTTCACAATTACAGAGTACCATTACAGTCATGACAACTAGAAAAAAAAGGAAAAAAAGGCGCATTTACGCACGCGGAAATAACCTTCCCAAAGTGTATACGCGATTCCTGAAATTTATTTCTTAGCATTTCTTTTTTCATGCCATCGGGCTCGATTAAAATATTTACTTTCGCGCGGAATTACCATCGTTAAATCTACAAAAACAAGACCTAATTCGCGGAAACTCGAAGCCTGACCCAAAAGCTCGTCCTCGAGATATCATTTCACGCGTTGCATCCATGTCCCCGGGCTATTCACTCTCTTCAAAATTGCCCTCAATTCCCTGTCAAAACCTCCATTTTTCCACGTCCCACAACCCATTCTGTTCACGACCGATTTCGAAGCAGCCCGACAACCCAGGGAACCCGCCAGCGAGCCGATAGAGCAGGAGTCCTGGTCGGTATCCCGGATATACCCCCTGCGCGGGGCTCGGCGAGCGTGACCGCCGCCGGATAATGCACCTCGTGTGTACGTAAGGTTTCCTCGGTGCGCGCGCGCCTCGACATGTAGGACATAGGCGTAACCTCGCGAGACTATCGACGAGACCCGGCGTCGGTGTCTGTATGACGCGTCGGACGCGCGATTCGTCGCAGACTTCGCGGAGGCTACTCGAGGCGATCCGGCGAATGTTGACCTGTTGATCTCTCTCGCCTGCTCCTCGCTGATTCTTCGTTGCGCTCTTGTTTCGCGGGCCTGGCTTTGTTGCAAAAAAAAAAATGGTTTCGTTGCGTGGAGCTGGATTTGGACGGTTGAGTTGAGATGAGGTTTGCAGGGTGTTTTTAGAGTTTGCGTTTTTAGATCGTTACGAAGGTGGGGAAAAGTAATATTAAAATTAATGCAGGAATCATTTGTCCTAATCAGCAGGAAAGAATATACTTCTTAAAAAAAAAGACTTATTTCCTCTTTGTAAATTTGAATTAACGCTATAAATCTTCCTTACATAGAATTTGACGCGTTTAAAAATTAACGCGTTTTAAAAAATAATTCCAAAAAATGTTTATTTTTCGGCTACTCTTGTAATCATAAACGTATAATAAAATTAATGTCGGAATTATTTAGCTCCAAAAGCATGTTTTTTTCTCTCGGCGCATTTAAAAGTTCTGTAAACATACCTATATGCACCTGCAATCAGCCGAGGCACAAAAGCACGCTGAAGCAACGGTTCGCAGCGATGAAAAAAAAAATACGATCTAACGAATAAATTAAGCGGCATAATAGAGAGAGAGAGAGAGAGAGAAAGTTGGAAATGTCAGGGCACAATGTGCTCAAAGTTCTTCCTGCCATTGCACTTCCGTTTCGGTCTCGCGCGATGAAATTCCTATAGAAACAGTCATGTGTCGTCATATCTATGCAGGCCTGCGTGTGACGTTCATCTGGGAAAATGTGCGCGCTTTCATTTTAGTTGTAATTGTCGAGCCTCGCTGAGCAAACATTATATCATAGGTGTCGTTGTGCCTGTTTTTTTTTTTTTTTTTTTTTTTTTACTCTCTCCGTCGCCGTGGCTGCATTTATTTTTCATTTGGAAACTGACGATGGCGCTCGTTTTTTTTCGTTTCGTGGTTTATCTCGCATCTGATAGGCGTATTCATGTCAGTGACATCACTATGACTCCGTTTTCAGAAATTCCTTTTAAATGAGTATATATTGTAACGTAATTAACAAGTACTTCGTGTATAAATAAACAGCATTCTTGGTACTATTACTAATACCGCTGCATAGAATGATTTTTTATCGTATTAATTAATAATGCAAACGTGGCTGCTGATTATCAATTATTTTTCATATGTTCTCTTTAGTAATTAACATTATAACAATATGCAATCAGTTCTCCGTTCATTATTTTCTTTTATTAAGCAAGATAATAAAAATAATAAAATACAGTCAATGATAATTGAAGTAAATATTATTTTAAACTTAAAATATAAAGTGAATATTTTTTTATTGCACGTAATTAATTCATGTTACTCGGGAGACTCGCCTTGTAATAACACTAATTTTCAATATTCCAAAAAACTCCGAATACCGGCTTAAACTGAAAAAAAAACAAAAAAATTAAAAATAATCATAGAGAAAAAAGAGATTCTCGTATTCGACGGGCGTGTAAACTGCAATCTTATCAGTAAAATTTAACATGTGCGCTCTGCCACACCGACTGACGACCAGTCTAACCAACACAGAGGCGTCCAACGCTCTCTCTCTCTCTCTCTCTCTCTCGGGGCGACTGTACGCGAAAACCGGCGTGCGTTCCATTCACCAAAAGGACGCTCGCACCGAGAGCGGCGGCGGCTCTTATCCTAAACTCGCAGCCGAGGACGTCGACACCGCGGCGACTTGCGCGCTCGCTTTTATCCGCCGCGCTTCTCCGAAAAAGCAAGCGCGTAACGGCGCTTTTTTCGCTGTGCCTAACGGAAAAACGGCGATTTAACTTTTCTGCGAGAGCGCGAAGAGGGAATTATTTATTTACGTTCGGGAGATTGGCGGACGAAAACGAAGGAACATTGTGGCAGGCCGATATCCCGTAAGTGGCACGCGCAGTTATGTTCATATGTATATATGGGATGGAACAGATGTCGACGCGATAGCTCTCGCTTGGAAGGAAGGGTTTACCATAACCGTTATCGCGCGCTTTTGTCATTTTTATTATTGAAAATGGGTGGAGGATCGTTGTTTGTCGGGCGTATTTCGTGATTTTTGACTGAGCTTTTATTTTCGTGGGATATATATGGGAGCTCGGAAAGAATGAAGTGTGGTAGGTGTCGTTAATGAACGCTCCAGCCTTGGCAGTTAATTATATCAGTTAGAATCCACTTGTAGATTAAACGCAATTTTCCAGAAAAAGAGCAGCTATTATCATTATTTACTGCGGTTTTCCTGCGGTACTTCTTTTAAAAGCGACATTTAAAGAATTTAATCAAAAGATTCTATTTTGATGCGCCACTCGAAAAAATAACAATAATATTATCTAGCGGTTGCTTCTAACTTCTATTTATAAACGCGAAAATAGATAACGTTACTTAAAGCGCAAAATTCTCATTCTCTACCCATTATCACAAGTTGCAAAGTCGAATTTGGACTCTACCAACTCGATACCTCCCACGTGCCGCCCCAGGAATCCTCGCCCCCGCAATATTTCGCAGCTAATAATCAGCGAAATATCTCGTCGCTCGTCGCCGCGCGGCAGTCCTCGTCACACGGCGAGGGACTGGAAATCCGAGATCCAGGTTCGCAAAAGAAAGCCGAAGAAAAGGCCATACGCTTAGCGCGCCGAGAGAGAGGAGAGAGCAAGCGGCCAGCGGTGCACCTGATCTCTCTCCTCCGCTTCTACCTGAGCGAGCGGGACTCGAGTTTCGAAGCGAGGAATCGAGCGGCTGCCCTTGGCCCTAGCCTTTGCCTTCCTCTCCTCTCCTCTCTCTCTCTTCTATCTCTCCCCGCGGGATGTTTCTTCTTCCCCGCGCGGCCTCTGTTCGCCATATTTTTCCCCCGGCCGTCCGCCGGCGACGTGCCGCTGCGTGCGCTTTCTCGGCTTTTGCCACCTTCGATTTCAGCTGTCGATGCTGCGCGGGCTTGTGGGTGTGTGTGCGTGGGTGAGTCGGAGGGAGAGAGAAGAGGTCGGCTCCGAGACGGGAAGTTTCTGGATCGTGTTTTCGGAATCCGTTGGTGTAACGCGCGGATTTTTCTCTGGACGGCTGCCTATTGTTGAATTGATTTAAAGTTCCCTTGTTGATTGGTTGCTTTAATTAAGCGAATTGTTTGTTGGAGTTAATTGCGGAGAGTGAGACTTTGATTGAAATGAAAGGAATTTAATTCGGGATTCTCGTTTATTTCATTGGCTTTGTTTCGCAACTATTATTTTCACGCTAATTGAATCTTTCATTTATGTATAATATTATATTTTATTATTAGGAAACAAAATAAAGTATAATTTATCTTTTTTTCACGAAGTTAAGTTTAAAGTTAGGAAAACGCGAGGCTATTTTTATTGCGAGAGTCTTCTCTTACTCATGCTTGGCAATCTTCGCATTATCAGCTACATTTTATTGCTACTTTTTTTGTTAAATTCCATCTTTAACGGGGAATTTCCAGGCAAATTATTGAAAATTCCTTAGCTTAAAGAAGTTTCTAGAACTTACATTCGCTCATAAAAAATCTGTTTATTAACAATCTTCTAAAGAATCATTGAAACAAAAACGGAATCTCTCGCATCCGAATGTCTAGACGCATATATCGAACGTCAAATAGCATCTGCTACTCCTTAAATTGGCTGGAGTAAGAAAGGGAATACGGAATCTCCGACACGCGTAAGAGCCCATGGAATATGTATGAGAGATCCCTTCGCGTCGCTTCCACGCGTCTGGCTTTTCCGCGCCGCTCCGACAAATTTATTTTTTCCGCATCGAAATCGCACTGCTTATAACAGAAATCCGCTGCAACGAAGAGACTGCCGAAATATTCATTTCTACCGAATGACATCATCTCCCGACTTAAATACACCTCGTAAAAATATTCTCCGCCTCTATTTGCATAAAAGAGCAAGAGGAAGAGGCGATTTACTAATTAATCCTACTACCCAATTCAGGCCTCCGTAAATCAATGAACTCGCCGAGGAATCAGATCTCCGGCATGAAATCACCGCCAGGAGAGAGAGAGAGAGAGAGAGAAAAGCCTAGCCAGAATTCCGGCCTGAAGAGAAAAAAACAGCGAAGCGCCTCTCTCTCTCTCTCTTCCTCCTTCTCCTCCTCCTCATCCTCGGAGAGTGACTCACGTAATAATAGCGCACGTAGCGCAACGCGATACTAATGCCGATACGCGCGAGAGTACCTTACACGTGAGCGGGACGGAAAATCGACGCGGCGGAGGGGGGGGGGAGAAGGGGGAGGAAGTCTAACGGGATTTCGCGGGCGCGGTGTACGAGGCTCCTCTTTCCTCTCGCTCTCTTAATTTCTCAATTTAATTGCCGGCCTTAAATGGCCGCGTCGCTCTCTCGGAGAGCCGGATAGCTTTTGAAAATCGGCGGAGAGGAGCGCCGAGGAGAGTCCTGTTTTTCCGATACGCATCGCTCAGACGCCGGGTAATTGCTGGCTGCGGGAAAATTGATTTTGCGCAGGGGGGAAACACTGCGCGAGGAGAGAGGAATCGGTGTATTTGCGGGCATAAATTAGCCGTGTCACAACACTGCCGGCCGAGTGAAACTGGAGTTTGTTGATTTAGATAAAGTGCCGGCGGTCGGCGATGGTTTCGAACTTACCGTGGAAGATTGATGGAAATTTATATTGGTCGGATGGATTGTTAATTCACGCGTTTAAGATTGCTTAAAGGGTTAAATATTTTGTTCATCCGTAAACAGTTATACTTTTAACGTGTGGGTTCTCCGGCAGTCGATTTTAAAATCCTAGTCGTAAAAAATAAGGTCGCCAAAGTACTTGCGAAATTCGATACGCATTCAAATTTAAAGAAGAATACTCTGTAAGGCGCTGAATCATAATTTTTTCTCGCTCGAACATAACGGATCTTATCTCCGAGAGAGCACGAAAGATAATATATAATCCTTCGGTAAGAGAATTACGGAACAAGAACGTCGTTTGTTATAGAATAAATATTGATCTGCCGACAATTGCCGATAAGCCACATCGCCCCAGAAGAGATATGCAACCTCCCCAAAATAGTACACGGACTTGAATTTCCTCGAAAGCGAACTGAGCCGCGCTCCTAATTAACCGAATTTCGCCACCGGCCAACGTTCAACTATAATACCAAACGGAGAGTCGGCATTGGCCAATTTTCTCGCGACGGTGCGCAGTCCGCGAGAGGCGCGCGCGGCAAGGAAAACACTCTCGGGGGGAGGGCACAATGGAGCCTTTCCAGCTCGGAAAGAAACAGCGAGAGAGAGCCCCGTCGCTCGAATCACATGGAAGCGTGAATCGACGTACAATACGCGCGCCGCGGGAGAGAGAGAGAAAAAAATCGATCGCCTCGTCGAATCCAGTTTCATCCGGAACCACGGACGCTTAATCTGCGCCACTTGAGGTTAATTAAGCCCAGTTGCTCGCTCGTATCGGGCCTCTCTCTCTCTCTCTGTTTTTCCGTGGTTTTTTTTCGCGTCCTTTATGCGCTTTGTCGCGCGCGCGAGGGAGAGAGAGAGAGAGGCGGTCGCGTCAAAATCAGACTCGTCTGCCGCGCGCGCGCTCAAAGTCGTCTGCCCTTTGTGCGGCTGATCTTAATGCGATTTCGGGGCCGAGCGGAGACTCTCGCGGTGGCGGTGCTCGAGTGCGACAAAGCGAACTTGAGGCTGAGAGTTGCGCGCGGGGAGGCTTGGAGAAGAGAGAGAGATCGGGCGTGGAAAATTTGTGCTTGGGAATAGTCTGTTTTTCTCAATGATTTTCTCATTAACCTTTGACTGGCTATTTTAGACGGGCGATTTTGAAGGTTGAGCCGGGAATGTTTTTTTTTTTCGCTGGAGGCAAGAAACTAGTACGGCAGTTGTATCTGAGGTTTTAAGATTTTGAAATTTTTATTATTTATATATTTATGGCTTAAAAACATATATTGACTTTGGGGCAATCAATTTTTTATCACGGAAATCATATGAGTAAAAATAAATATCAATAGCAATGTAAACGTTGTTTTAGTGAATCGTGCAGTGTGTTTACTTTTTCATTAATTAAAAAGTATTTACCATTCTCATAATTCCCTTATTTAACCTGAATATCTTATTTCGCTTGAAAATCGTTGGGTAAACGCGAGTCTTTTTGAAAATTTTCAGTCAATACAGCTAATAGAATTTCTTTTAACAAGCATGAAAATGGATTTTTTAAGAAAATTTCTCTAAAAATAGGCCTCTCCAAGATAGAGTAACCAATTTGTATTAAAATAAGGCAGTTACTTTTTCAACAGAACTCTATTTAAAAAAAATAGGATAATTATTCTTCGCGCGCTCTGCCGGCAAAAAACCTCAATCCCACACATCTATATCCGCGTCGCTGTCTTGAAAACCCGACTACTCATACACGCGAGTTACAAAACGTACCCCGAATCATCGAGGCGTAACTCCTCGCGCGAAATTAAATAACAAATAACGCATCGCTAATACTCGTCAGCACGATTCCTACCGACAGCACGCTCGCACTTTCGACGATTACGAAAGTAACGTCGTGACAGAGAGAGAGAGAGAGAGAAAGACGGAGAGATAACCGCGGCACGATAAACTATACACCGTCGTCGAAAATCTGACTCATCGGGTCACCTACGCAGACTCGATCGCTCCGCTGACTAAACGGGCATCAGGCACGACCTTCGCCGAATATTCGCCGGGGAAAGAGAGAACGCGACTCTCGCCTTTCGCTCGCTCTCCCGAGAGCCTTTTTGCCCCGCGTCGCGCGACGATTATCGAGCCGCGGCGGCACGTGTTATTACGCCGTCGGCTACTTGATTGAGAGGTTTTAATAACGTTTTCTTTCCGAAGGGGTTTAATGAGGGCTTAGACGGCCAGGAGTACCGTCAAGCGGGTCTCGAGCTTTATCAAAGAGGCTTTGCTCTCGGGCAGCGTTGTGAATTGTACTCGGCGGGCTGCAGTTTAATTAGCTTTCTAGAAATATTTTCTTTCTGGTTACAAGAGGTTACTGTTTTTTTTTTTTTTTTTTTTTTGTAATAAAATTCTAGCCTTCCACGCGGAACTGGGTAAAAGCTAATTACTTATGTACGCACCATGCGTTCTTTATCGCGGCCATCCTATTATAGATAAGTTAATTCCAAAGTGAAAGTCGAGGGGGGAAAAAAGTGTGCGAGACGTACATTATCACCTGGAAACCTGCCTCTCTTGTGTAATTAAAAAAGTTTCAACTGAAATTGAAACTGGCTTCGTTAATCAAGTTGCGACATAATTAAACCAGAAGCGCGGCTTTAAAAATCGTCTTTAAATTTATTTTGTCCGCGCGGCTCGTATTTATTTTAATATTAAGCATAAATCGCGCAATTTATTGTAATGCAGTCGTCAATTATTTTTTAATTACAAAGCGCGAGAGCTTCCCAAAATATTTATATGTATAAATACTTTGCCGAAAGATAAATTTATACGAGCACGTAAGCGATACTGTAATCAAGCGCGGCGGCACCGTAGCGGTAATTGTAAAATAAACACATGCATAAAATTTAATCAACGCTCGCAAAATAAACTTTAATGAAACTGTGTATTATAAACTAAATATTTTCAACAAAACTCCTTCACCTTTTTTATGTTTATTCCTTGTCATATATATATATATATATATTTTTTTTTTAATTAATTTCTGGGAAAAATTTAGAAATGTTTAAATCTCTACTAAAATAAAAAATAAAACTATCATTATTCGATTTAGTATTTTAAAATACTATTTAAAATACTTTACAGATTCCTTGTAAATTTTAAGTTTTTTCAAATAATTTAAAAGCAATCAAGGATGTGCAAAAAGAAAATACCACGAAAAATCTAAACGTATGCCTTTTTCACATATATTTTAAGGGCAAAGACCCCCCCGAAACACAAAGCCAATCGCTCGCACATATACACAAACGTACTAATAATCTTTTTGTTTCTCCGATTCTTTCCAGACGGTTCAGCATGGCTTCCCAAACAAACCGACGGCCATCGCCTGGGACCCGAGCCTGCGGCTGACGATCATCGGCACGGCATCCGGAGCCATCAAAGTGTATCCTTTTGTTATTGCGTTCTTTTATTTTCCTCCGCCTCCCCCCCCCCCCCTCCCTGCCCCGCTCTCCTTTCCTCGCTCCGTCTGGCCGCTCCATATTTTTCCGTCTCTCTCTCTCTCTCTCTCTCTCTCTCGCCGTGCTCCTAACTGTATTTCCTCCTCGCTGACCATCGCGATTCTTAAATTCGCCGCTGCTTATTATTGCATCCTAAGCGATCCTGTTATAGTTTTATATCCTTCCGAGTATTCGAGACGCTGCGCTGCTTCTTTTTTTTTTTGGAACGAGGTTGCGCGCCGAGAGTTTATACATTATGCGCTTCGCCGCGAGTCTTATCTTAGGAGTTGAAACGTTTACGCGTTCGCGGGAAGTATGTGAGGAATTTGCATTAAAAGTGCATTAAAAACGTTCCTCTTATTTAGGATCCATTACTTTATGCGCCTCGAGTAACGGACGGCGCGGACTTTAAATGCACGAGGAAAGTTTTGAGAGGCGCGTTGCGGCGCTTCTTCGCAAAATCGGCTTTACATTCGTCTCGAACGCGATTTTTCCAAGCAATTTTATTATTCGACGTTTAAAATTTTATTTATCCGAACGTTCCATTAAAATGAATGAGGTCGGACTATCGTGCGGGCATCTTCGCATAATTTCGCTTAATTCGTTCCGTCAAACGATCCTATATTTAAATATATGTTTACTCCTCTTTCGTATACCTTATCATTATATTGTTCGCGTCTACCCGTTTTCCCGCTTCCTTTTTTGGCACCGGTATTTAATACTCGCTTCGCACAAAAAGTACTGAGAAAATATCTATCTTTGTCATTAAATGAAATGTAGGTAGCCTCAACTCTAAAAATATAATTACTCCGCGCAACCAATTAAACTAAAGAGACATACTTTACGAGAGAGATAACCACTAAAATACGAGTGACAACTTCACCCGTCCCGTTATAGAAGAGAGCTCATTTCCTGATCGCGATCAAACAAAGGTGTATAAAAGCAGCCTTCTCCGTCCGGGCGTCGTTTCTTTCGCAACCCACAATAGCTGCCCGTGCGGAACATCCCCCGGGTTACCGATAAATACAACAGCATATCTGATACTCGATAATTTACCCCGCGAATAATAAAGATTAAATTCTCGCCCAATAACGCGCCCACGCGCTGATATAAAAATCGAAACGGCTTTACAAGAAAACTATCTTATGTACGTGGAGAGGCCCCGAACTAGACTGCAGGTCGTTCGCCGGCGCCTCGCTCGCGATATATATATATATATATATATGTTTCGGGTTTCCGCGACTGCGTAATTGCCTCTTCGCCGAAAGGGGCGATCGAACGATCGCCTCCTACGCGCCGATCATTTTGCCTTTTTCTTGCTTTGCTTTCCTCGCGTGTCTAAAATTAAATCCATCCTGCGTCCCGAGGCTCTTTCTCTCTTTCTCTCTCTCGTTTTACTGTTGAACTTTCGCGATTTGTCGATAGCCTCGGTCGATGAAGTCGCCGCGTTCCGAGATTAGAGATCGATTAACTGTTTTTTTAATGTTTACAGAAACTTTAGACGCTGGCGAGTTTTCGTTTCTTAATGGCGTGGATCTCGCTTGAATGTTTCGACGTATGTATTTTTTTTTTTTTTTTTTTTTTTAAAGCGAATTTCTTCTCCGAGCCGAACCAAGTTTATGTTTATAGCGACCTGTATATAAGTATTCAAGTTATAATTACGTATAGCTATGTGTTTTAGTTTGCAATAAAATCTATGTGATAATACCCGTAGAATCTGTTACACGTGCCAATTAAGCTATACACAGTTAAAAGTTTTTAGTTTATCCTCTTCAACGCGCGTTTCTATTACCAACCAAAAGCCAAGTGCTGGTTAAACCAGAAAATCATATCATAAGTTCAAGAGAAAGAGCTCGATCAAAGAGGCAATCACATTACGGCGAAGTAAAAATTTTCACGATCCTCGATCCACGTTCGCGCGGACGCCCGTATAAAGCCCAGTTTCGCGAGACCGCCGGCGAGAAGTAAGACGCGGCGCGTCAGCTCTTTTTCCCCGCGATGCCGCGCGGCAAAAAAATATAATACAACGGGGCGGCCTTGCGTTACCTCATCGTTTTCCGCGAAAGCGGACGGAACCCTCCTCTCTCCCCTGAACTGCGCCACCAGTGCCAGTCCCCCGTTTTCTCGAACAGAATGAATTATATTGTCCTTGACACGAGACTCGCTGCAGTTTTGGAAGGCCGGGCGTCGAGTTCTACGGCCAGCATGCCAGCGAGAGCGGCGAGATCGCAGTCACCAGGATCATCGCCCTGCCCAACGAGGTGAGTGTCTCCACATTTTTCGTTTTCCTTTCCTTATACTTACACATTTCGATGCGGCGCGTCGTCGCCGCGGACGACGGGCTGTAATTGCTCGCGGCCTCGCGAGGCATGGGAAAATTTCTGCCCGGTTACGAAACCGCGGCCCCTTATATTGTACCTTTGCCTCCGCGGTGCAATAAAACCCGACGCGATAATGAAGCGAGAGAGCGAGAGAGCTTTGTTTAATAAAAAGAAAGAAAAAAATGATAGTTCGAAGGGTTGCGCAAGCGACGGCGGCGGCGGCGTCGCTCTGATAAAAAAATGAGCTTTCGTAAGTTCACTTTGTTGGTTCGTTCTTTAAAATCGTAGAGCAATAAAGATCGATGCGATAAGGGGATAGATAAAAAAGAAACGAAGAACCGGGCCAGCTCCCTCGAAAAACTTAATCCAAATGAAACTCGAAGCAGCTCTCTTTGTGCATTACATCCACCGCGCCGAGCGGCGCGAACCACCTTCGCTTTCGCAAGCGACCGTTTCGAAATCCCGGCTCCGAAAGAAAGCAGCAGCCGCGCTGCATTTTCTATTAATAGAATATATATGTACATATATTCGCCTCGCACACCTTCCATCGATCTCCGAAAAGCTTTGTTCCGTTGCAAAAGCTCTCGCGCCTATTCCGCGCGCGTATCGAAAAGAGCGCGGCGCGCGCGCGCAAGTCAAAATATTACCTCGCAGCGGCGCGCGCGCGCGCGCTTGCATAACTCGCGTGCGTAATTTGCCTGGCACTTATAAATACAAATACGCCGGCGCGCGGTTTTAACGAGAGATCGCGCCGCGTGCGAAAGTCGGGCCTGCACGCCGGCGGCGGCATTGTGTCGCTTCGCCTCGCGGTCGCGCCTCTCGGCTTTTTAGCCTGGTTTTCAGCCGCATTTTTTTTTGGAAGGGAGTCGCGGGTTTTGTATGTAATGGGCAAAACGGCGAGAGAGATATTGAATAACGAGGCTCTGGACATTTGGGAAAGCGCAGGTTTTTTTTTCTCTTTTTGGCAGGTTACGTATGCAGGCGCTTTGAATCGTTAATAACTCTAAGTTAATGTTTATTTAAACTCATTAAGAAGCGTTGTATATAACAGTGCGAATGAATAAAGATAATAGGCGCTTTCTAAAACTAATTAAAAAAAAATTTATTGCTTTACGTAACGATGATAAAAACTTGAATCAAACGTAATTTTTATCGGCTTATCTAATTATTAATCTGTAAATAAATGCAACTCTCTATATACATATTATTATCTCAAGTGTACTTAGAGAATACATTATAATATCGAGTCCGTACACGTAATGCGCTTTTCTAAATCTTCTTATAACCTTATTAAGAATCCTTTAAGTTGTTTTCTTAAAACTAAATCTCGATCGAGCAAAAACAAGGAATTGTCACCTTCAAAGGCCTCCGCCGCGTCTTATCCGTCAACGAAAAACTTATGTACATAATCTAATACGCTTCACATAAACCTGTCGGTAAAGCAAGCCGTTCGTGCCGCGAAACACTTTCCCCTCCTCTCGGTGAGGTCGCGAGTTACTAATTGTGCCGATGCTCGGCGCGTGTTAACTTAATTTCCCATAATTACCGGCCCGGACAGCTTAAACGCTCTCCTTAATCCGCTGTAACGCTCTTATAACGTTATACGCGGAGCCAGCCCTTTCCCCCGCCCTGAAATTGGATCGCGCTAATCGCATGAACTGCATTTCGATGACAGAGTAGCGTCGACGGCGCGGTCGACGCCGTTTCCGTCTTCGGGGCTGCGGACGCCCGCGTTCGGAAATGTTTTCTCGAGGAGTCCGGGGGAATTATCGGCGCGAGGAGGGACTTTTGTCGCTTTCGGGAACGCTTGGACGAAATTTACAGTGAATTATGAAACTTTTTGCCGCATTTTCATTGACGCTTTCATTGAAAGAAGTTGCTAAAAGAAAATTTTCTTAAAATTAGTTTCGATCTCTCGTTATTGCTTTACACTAATTATCGTTTAATCACTTTATACTTCAATTCGGTACTTGAATTTTAACAACTTGAATTGTCAATAATAAACTAAACAATAACTGTGGAGCTGCACTTGTTTAACACAATGTACGTCCAAGTTAATAAGATTCGATTAAAAAATAATATACGATCTCCTCGACAGGGCCGCGTGGTCACACTGTGCGACGACAACTCTCTTCACCTGTGGGAGATCAACGAGAACTCTGTCATCGAGACGAAAGCGCTGTCGTTGGAGGGCAAACTCAAAAAGATCTCGGCGATGTGCCTGGAGTCGAACGGCGATCACCTCTTGCTCGGCACCGAAGGAGGAAACATTTACCTGCTGAACCTGAAGAAGTTCACCATGTCCGACACCATCATTTACCAGGACGTCGTCATGCAAAAGTAAGATTTAGTCAACGTTAGACTCTTGTTCGTTGCCAAGAATTTCCGCTGGTAATTTAATTAACTTGTGTGCTCAATAGGTGTACGCGCTTTCTTCGACTCATGTATATATATATATATTTAACGACGTTAATCCGTGCTTATTCATAGAACACCTGTCAGTTTCTTAACTACGAACGCACAAATGTAACAAGCACGATAACGAGACTGTTGTTCTTTGTAGTGTTCCTAAGGATTTCAAAGTAAACCCAGGTCCAGTGGAAGCGATCGCCGAGCAGCCAGGCCATCCCGATAACATTCTTATCGGCTACAACCGCGGTTTGATGGTTCTGTGGAACAAAGCCACTCCAGGTGCACAGCAGGTGAACCTCTCATTTCTTATCATTCACCTTCTTACTTCTTTTCGTCTTTACTGTTTATTATTGACACGTGACACAAGTGAATTCCACACTCACACTAACACACAAGAATGATCGTGCACATGGCAGAGGAAGATACGTTTCGCCGCTGCTTCAACATTCACTCGATGCATTACTTGTGGACTGGGATTCTGTTTATAATATAAGTTTAAAGAGTTTGGTATAAAAGGAGATGGTTTGATCGAACAAAAAATGAGATTTTTATGAAATTTTTAAATATTCTGTTATACCAGACTTTTTATACATCAAAGGTTAAAGGCAAAGGCTTTAAATGCTTTTAAAAATGTAGATGTTACAAGGAGCTGGCTATTTTTGTGCTTTCGATGAAATACAATTCCAATTGAATGTGCATTTTTTTCAGTTTTCGTGAGCATTGATTTGCATTTGATGATAAAATAAAGTAAAATTTGCTTTTTATTCCTGCTACTTTTGTGTTATTATGCTTTAAATTTTGTAAAATAAAATAAAAAAAAATTCGTTACAATTTTCTACCGATGATATCAATTTTGTAAAAATTTTAAAAATGAAAAATTCTGCAACTCTTATTTTAGTAAAGTACTATTGTATTTAATCTAAAGTTGTAACAGAGTTCATAAAAATCGGTAATAAAGATATATATTCCAGTTTTTTCCTATTTTTAGCGCAAATTGTTAAATAAACGTCGTGCAATGCTTCATAAAGTACTTTTTAGAAATCACAACTCGATGTTTTTCTACAAACGCGATACATTAATACTGCATTTATAAACTTTGACTGCACTTCAGACATTTTATTACTCTTATGTAAACCGTTAACAAGTCAGAATTCAGTGAAGCGGAACTTCTTCGCGGGATCTTTATATATTTTTACTTTATGTAATTTTACTTCCGTGAAAATTATTGTTAGCATTACGAAATCTCTTTAATATTATAATAACGAAATGCTAGACGTTTCAAGTTCTCCTACCGTAACCGCGTTCTACATCAGTGGACAAAAAGTCTATGGAACTTGTATTTCAAAACAAAAAAAAACCAAAATATTCCGCTTACTTACACAACACTTACAAAAATAAAATATCTGT
This sequence comes from Ormyrus pomaceus, assembly GCA_900474385.1. Lineage (NCBI taxonomy): Eukaryota > Metazoa > Arthropoda > Insecta > Hymenoptera > Ormyridae > Ormyrus > Ormyrus pomaceus. Next base: position 88,748 of record UCOM01000079.1, read on the forward strand.
TCCTACCGATCTGGTTCGAAGCTCTCGACTTCCAGAAAACCTTCAAGCTAGATCAACATTTCCAAGCTTAATTCATACATTATAAGCTTCCACTCATCTCATCTCACGTGTTTTTTTTCTGACCTATCGTTTGTTTGTGTCTTTGATGGTTTTGGCGAACGTTGTGTGTGTTCCTTCACGGGGGTGTTGTACGTGACAAATCTCTGGCCCTTGGCTACGTTGGCAGCTGATGGGTTTGTTTTCGCGTGCGCAGACTTTTGTCTCCACGCAGCAGTTGGAGTCGGTGCACTGGGTCTCGGAGTCGCGCTTCGTCTTCTCCCACAACGACGGCTCCTACGCATTTGCCAGTCCCGGTAACGAAGAGCCACCGTCGCCTACTACGCCCTACGGACCTTTCCCCTGCAAGGCCATTACCAAGATCGTCGTGCATCCCTTGGACGAGTAAGTGGAGTTTTGTTCTTTGGCATATTATCGTGAAGATCACAAGTAATTGCCGGTCTATTGTGCATCGCTTAGGTGATGATGAATACTGGTTGAATTCCGCAATTAACGCGCAAATAATGAGGTGTTCGTTTAAAATAGTTAACCGAACAAAAGAACAATTTATCACTTTGCTTTGAAAACTTAATTCTTTTATTCGTAGAATAATTGTATTTTTGAAAATACGAAATACAAAACTTTTTAACTACTTATTTTGTAAATGTAAGAAAAATTAATTTTTTTATAGAAAATACTTGATAAGATACTGATACTTTTTTCCATTTGTTCGATTATGAAATTGAATGAGTGGCATAACTAAATTTAAAAAAAGAGTCCAATTTTTTCTTAATGCAATGAACTGTGTGCGCGTTTAATGCAGTCTCACGGCTTACCGAAGAGTAAAAGAACTCATTGAAAACGAAAAAACAAGAAATAACCCGTTATCTTGAAATTTCAGCAATGACGAGCTCATTCTCTTCTCCGGCGGTATGCAGCGCTCCGTTCACAGCGATCGGCACACCATCACCGTAAAACGAGAGGGCAAGAATAAGAAGCACGTTGTTTTTGACTTCACTTCCAAGGTCATCGACTTCTTCACCATACTGCCGAAGAAGAACGAGGAGAACGAAGAGGACGAGAAGGCCAAATCCACGGGAGCTCCCGAGGCCCTCATCGTTCTTGCCGAGGAGGAGCTCATTGCTATAGATCTCACCGATCCCGAGTGGAAGATGATGGCTCTGCCTTACCTTGTCTCTCTCCACGCCAGTGCCGTGAGTTTATTTTCATCCTTTTTCGACTTTGCTTCTTTCTTTCTCTCTCTCTCTCTTCCTTTTTTCTCGGCGAGGGAAGTAAGGTTGAATTAAAGATTAACCTCTTGTTTTGTTGTACACTGTTACTAAATTTTACAAAAACTATACGAAAATATATATCTGTATTATATATCGTGTATTTTTAAGTAAATTTGATCAAAAATGTTTATATCAAAATTATTTTACTTATTGTGGGTCACCATATGGTATACCTTTCTCGTGCTTAAATATTGCTTTCGGAATTTTTTACAGAGACTTTAATATCTTTTATTAGTTTTGAAATTATCTACAGAAATATATTCAAATTAGTTTTCTATAAATTTGGTTATTAGATTAGAAAAAGGTAAAACCTTACAAATAAAATTATTTTTATTCATTTCTGTAGGTAACTTGCTCTCAACACGTACCAAATGTACCAGAAGATCTGTGGGAAGCCATCCAGTCCGCGGGTAAGGCGCAGACAGAACATTTGTATTCAGACAGACCTTGGCCCATAGACGGCGGTGTTTTGCTTTGTCGCAAACCTGCCGATCCGGATAAGCCTAAGCCGCGCGAGCTGCTACTCACGGGTCACGAAGATGGCACGGTGCGCTTCTGGAACGCCTCAGATGTAGCGCTGACGCCAATCTACAAATACAACTCGTCGATACTCTTCACTGGCGAGCATCTAGATGTGCTTGAGCATCCGCCTGAAGACGAGGAAGATGAATGGCCACCGTTCCGCAAGGTAAATTAAAAGTTGTTCATTTTTTCGCTTTGTTAAAATTTAAGATTACTGATTTCTTTTATTCCTCTTGTAGGTCGGTACATTCGATCCATATTCAGACGATCCCCGCCTAGCCGTAAAGAAAGTTCTCCTATGTCCTCTATCGTCGACGCTCGTTGTAGCCGGTACAGCGGGTCATGTAATCGCTGCCAAGATTTCGAACGAGGCAACGTCCAAGGAGATCAAGGCCGTCACGATGAACGTGGTGAACGATCGAGACGGTTTCGTATGGAAGGGCCATGATCATTTGCCAGCACGCACCGCCAGTATATCATTCGCCGCGGGCTTCCAACCTCAATGCCTCCTGCAATTGTACCCACCCGCAGCGGTCACTGCCCTGGCTATGCACAGTGAGTGGGGACTTCTTGCCGCTGGTACAGCTCACGGCCTCGCCGTTTTCGATTATATAAGGATTAAGGCCGTCAGCGTTAAGTGCACGCTCAATCCAAATGGTGGGGTTTGCATTTTTAATGAAATTTTTAACACAATAAAATTTTAGATAGTAGATTGTTAATTTAAACTTCTTCCAAATAAACAGATCTTTCTGGTGCTGGAGACACGCCAATTTCCAGAAGGAAGTCTTTTAAAAAGTCTCTGAGAGAATCGTTTAGAAGATTGCGGAAGCAGAGGTCGCAACGCAGAGCTACGACTGCAGGTAGTCCTCCACGATCAGCGGCTCCAGAAAAGAAAAAGAAGGAAATGTACGAAATTTTCTACTCTTATTTTGAACAAATATTTATCATACGAACTAATACTCAATTTTCATAATTTGCAGACCAAGTTTGGCTTCCTCTCCAAGTGGAGATGCACCTATAGATGTCAAGCCCGTTGAGCGACAAATTGAAGCTAGACCTGTTGATGATGCTTCAGGATCCATGGTCAGATGTTTATATTTTGCCAGAAGTTATATTATTAGCAGTACGTATTTCCCTTCACGTTTTACGGTTTATTCTTTTCAAAAGAAAAATAAATTAAAATTAAAATTAATTTTTTCAGTGCAAAACACAACGCCAACTCTATGGGCCGGTACTAATAATGGTACAGTTTATGTATTCACTCTGGCTATTCCTGCGGGTGTACGTCGAACGGAAGAAGATGTTAATTGCACTCTCGGCAAAGAAATTCAGCTGAAACACCGTGCCCCTGTTATTGCTATCACAATTCTCGATGGCTCAAATATCCCTCTCCCAGAACCATTTGAAGCCGAACGTGGAATCTGCCCAGGTCCCGATATGGCTTCGCCCCACCGTGTTGTTATCGCCAGTGAAGAACAGTTTAAAATCTTCAACCTTCCTTCTCTGAAACCTTTCTGCAAATACAAGCTTACGGCGCATGAAGGATCGAGAGTTAGAAAAACAGGATTTGCGAAATTTACATGTCCAGTTGAACCTTCAGGCATACATGAAGAAACATGTTTATTGTGTCTTACAAATCTTGGCGAGTGCCTCGTTTTGGGTATTCCAGAGCTCAGGAGGCAGCTTAATGCTGCAACTATCAAGAGGGAAGATATTAAGTGAGTTTCATTTCATTGCTTAGTTTACTGTTTAAAAGAATACTAAATAAAAATTAATTAATGTAATTTATATTTTAGCGGCATATCTTCGTTAACATTTACGAAAGCAGGTGAAGCATTGTACTTACACTCGTCATCCGAATTGCAACGCATTTCTCTATCAGCTTCCAAAGTGACAAAAGCTCACTGTGCTCTCAACTTACCTCCTAATGCTAGATCCACCCCTGAGGCTGCAACTGAAGAGCAAAAAGACTCCACTGCAGATCAGCGAGAAAATGAAGCTTCGGAGGATGTTGTAGATACAGAAAAAGAAACCAGTCAGAATCAGCAACAACCACTGCCTAAGATCATAACTGAAAATGGAGTCGTAGGATCTAGTGAGTTTTAAATATTGTTCTCATCTGATGTTGCTGCTTGTTTTTGTTTAAAAGTACTTCTTTTACATTTTACTAGTCATTATCGCACGTGAAAGATGATGTCCAGCTTGTTAACCCTATTTATATCCATTTTTTAAAATATGTTAGCAAACAAAACATTCATAATAATTATGTTATTACAGCAGTAATGTAATATACGACATATTATATGAAAATTTTTCAATCAATTATTTTATACTATTTATACTTTTATTTACATTTTCATTTTTAATTACTGCTTTAGTAATATGATAGACAAAATGAATGCATTTGTAACTAATAAACAGTCAATGCTTGGTCACATTTATAACTTACATTAATCCTACTGTCGTCGTCTATTTTTACAACATTTAAGTGTTTTTGGCTATGCTCTAAACATAATCCAAACATTACCTATAATCTTAGTTCAATCGTAAGTTAGAAATACCATTGACGAGTAATTGCAGACCAAGAGCACTGATAGTAAATAATTAAAAACAAATATATAAATAAAAAACAAGCGCTCTCGATGCACGTAAATGTTAGTATTCGTTTGGCTCATCGCGTATCTTTTAGCAAATGGAGAAGAGTCACCAAAGGAACCATCACTGAGACCTGCTGCGAGCACCACAGACGTAAACGGTGACGATGATCGTCAGGATCTTAGCTCGCTTGGAGATATTACAATTGACAGTGTCAAGGACCATTTGCTGTAAGTTAAAGAGTTAAAGGAACTTAATATGTTTATTTTTTTCTCAATCATTTAAATGTGGTTCCGGTTTATATTTTTATTGTACAATTATGCTGTAAATCACTCATTTAATTTTCTCATTTATAGCACTAAAGTGCACGAGTTCAAAACACTAAACTCCTATTTAAACTGCTCGTATCTGAACTATGTTGTTATACTATACTCGCGAGTTAGAAACGCGAAAACTTTATTTCGGTCAATGTCTGGTTTCTTTTAATGTTTAATGAATTTCTTGTTTGTAATAAGTTCTAGTAATATATTTAAACTTTGTTCGCATTGCAAACACGAAATTGAATTTTTTTATATGGAATTGAATTCATTTCATAAAAAATTTGTTTAATTATGTTTTGTTAAATTCGCTAATTATTTTATTTTTTGTTCTGTTCTTGGTGTACTTGCCATGCTACTGGCAGTAACAGTTCACTTTTCAGGAATGCCACGTCCTCTGAGGACCTGCACAACCGCCTTGCAGGCCTGAAGATGGAGGTAACCTCGCGTACGTCCGAGATCTCAACGCAAAATCAGTCAGTCGTTGTGAAGACAACGACAGTAATATCGCAACAAGCGTCGAGTAATGGAATCACTACTAATGGAGACGTTGAAACGCAAACCACAAACCAGAATGCTTCTGAGCAAGTCAATAGTGAGTTTTGGATCGATAGATGAAGATCCTCAAGGGTTTTTTTTATTTATTGTACTCTTAATTTTTTTAGTGTCGAAGAAAATATGAAACAAATTAAATTTTTTCTTCATTCATTTGTATATCCAAGTTTACATAAAAAAGCATTTTCAATCGATTTCGTTCGTCATAAATTCAAGAAATTTATAAGTCTTTCATGAGTGATTTTAATGTTAATATATTTAGAAGTTGTTTGGAGCTTTATTATGTAGAAGATTTATCATATAATTTATGAAAATGCATATAATTATAGATGTACTAACAACTTTTCAGCTCTTGTCTGAAGTTCAATGACTCGTCAAATATCCATCCAAAAGTTATTACCTTAAACTAGATTTTTTTATGTTTACGTAGTTAGATTGTAATAGAGGAAAATTTTGTCTACGTACCTAGTTATTACCATCCTTACACCTGCATCTTGTCATGTTGTTTATCATTTTTTTTTATTTTATCCTCAAATAGGCACCACAGTAGAAAGAGAGGTACGCAGTGGTACAGAAACAACCACAACACACGCAACCATCACGTTACCACCCGGCGTCGAGGTCAGAAATTACAAACGAACGAACAAAAATTTTCATTGGCGGCTTTGGGATCTTTCTGCTATTTTTTTATTTAAATTAATTATGCGCGCTTATTATTTGTAGCACTAACACATAAATTATAAATGGAGGTGATAGTCAACTTTAATTTCAATAATAAGTATTTAAAGAATTTTTTTCTTGTTTGCTTATTTTGAAATTTATTTATACAAAATTACTCATTTGCACAATAATTTACTTTTTATTATTGTATATATGCTGTATGATTCTTTAACCTAATGTTTCTTAGTCATTGCATAGATGACATGAATATATTTAAATACGTAAGACTATCACACCCTATTAATTATAACATAATCATTTGACTCTATTGACGAGATAACAAATAATTGGTGTGGGTACTGTTGCATAAAAAAATAATATAATCATTGCAAATAATTATAATCCGTAAACATTGACATTTCCTACTTCTATCTGTGTAGTGAATTACTCTCTTCGATGTGATCTATTATATATAATACTTCTTAGAAATGTTAGACTGTTTTTGGTGAAAAGTATTTTATTATTTATAAACATAAATATTAAACTTTTTTTAAATTAAATTTCAGATTAGTGCCGCGGATTTAGCCAACTTGGAAGTGACAACTACAACGGTAACAACCGAAAAATCAAAGGCTCCATTAGCCAGACCTGAACAGGTCGGTTGCTAAAAGAATATGACAAATATTGAAGAACCTGTGTACAGTGGCGTGTTAGGTAAAATTTATATATAAAAGTAGATTTTTTTAAAAATCTAGATTTTTATGCGAATTTTAAGTGCGTTAGTTATATAAGTAATATAAGTAATATGCCTATAATGTGGTGATTGGAGAGTATCGAGGAAAAAAGTTGATAGAAGAAACTGATCTTAAAAAGTATAGTGTGCATTTAGAAGGTGATACCGTATTAATATTCTTTTTTAATGAATACGTTCACGTTTAAGAATTTTATAAAGGGTTTATAAAAAATTTTCCATCGATACGCTCCCTTTATTTTATAAGTTCGTTCCATAATGTACTCATAATTTATATGTATAATTAAAAATGTATGCACTTGATCTTAAGTCTCAATTGGCGACAAAGTATGCGTTATCAAAAGTAATATCAAATTTGTATAAGTCATTGTTTTCGATTCAATCTCTTAACTACTTAAAATATTGAAAATTAAATATTTTTCATATTTAGATCAATTGAAAACTAATTAATTTTTAACCATGAAGTTAACGGTGATTAATAATTAAAATGGATTTTAAATCCTGATTGTTTTTAAATTTGTGCGTCGATAACAAACGACTAAAAAAATTTTATTATATACTTTGATGCAAAGAAAGCCTTCTTTTTATAGAATTTTACACAAATGCAACTTTGTTCACTGCGTACCTTACTATTGTTAATTTTGTATTTAACAATTTGTCTTTTTAATTCATTGCAAAAAAGCTGGTGTTCGAAAATAAGTGAAGAGGTTGTTAAAGACGATCAGAAATGCAATTAACTACTTTTCATGTGTAATGACTGCGAAATCTTTAGATATGTAAGAAAAGTTTTTTTATTAAGAGAGTTTAATTTTTCTCGCTTCCGACACACTCGACATCTACATACTTATTGCAAAAAATTACTAATTAAGTGTAAGCAACTAGGTTGAAAATGTAAACCGATATATACATTAACGTACGAAGCGCATAGTAGATTATAAGATTTTTAATTTTTTTAAAACTTCCCATCATAGAAAAATCAATTATATATAATTTAATTTGGATTGGTTTGATTCAAACGTTTTTTTAATTGAAGAGATGGATGGCAAAAGCGATAAGTATGTTTATCGTGGAAGAGAAACTCATATTCAGCTTCGTATAACTAATACTAGACTTATGTCATCTAGAATAATCCATTCAAAATTAGATATAATTCTTTTTTCTTGGGTATTATATACGCTGTACAAAGTGCAAGGATACATCACAGATCGTGGAAGTTGTGTAGTAGCCATAACGCGTGTCGTGTAAACATTTATAAAGTGAAATAGGCGGAAATAAATAATTAAATAAATAATTGATAAACGCGAACGCGACTTAAAGCCTTCCGCAGTATTAAGCGTAAAGAAAGAACACAGCATTTTACTGGCTATTTTATCACTGGACGTTCGAATTTACTATTGTGGAATTGGAAAGTCACGTAGTTACTTAAGAAAAATGAATTATTTTGAAATTTTGAGAAACAATTCATTGCTGCCTATATATTTTTATGAAAATAAAATTAAAGAAAATCTATTTTTAAAATCAAAATAACTTTTGCCCTTTTCAAAAAGCCTTTTGAGATCTTAGTTTTTTTAAAAATTATTTACATAATAAACAATTACAATAAAAATTATTAAAAGATTAAAATTTTTAAAAATTATAAGATCTCAAAGATTTTTCATATCATGTAAACATAAGTAATAAAAACATGCATTGTTCAATGTAAATCAATAATGATATTTTTCAAAATTTCAAAGTTTTAGGAACGACTGACAAACGATGAATTGAGCGAACTGTGACGTATAGAAGGGACACATACGCGTTGCAGATATATTTTTATCGATGTTGCTTAGTCGTTAAATTTTGAACGAGATTGCTTTTTTATTTAAGAATCGCACTTTTCCTTGACGAAACCAATTCGTTGAGATGCACTTTGCATTTAATAATTATTTCATGTCTCTTTTAATTTAAAAGGTAAGAGCTGTTCTTTCTATTTTAAGCTTGTATTTGACACGTGTTTTTATTATATTATTAATACTATTTTAATATTATTATTCGTTAAATATCTTGGTGGCGGACCATTTGTTGTGTATTACTTTTACTTGAAGACGTATTTCTGTTAACATATTATGCACTAGTTTGTGTATTACACGTATATGTATTTAAGCACCCAGTCGCTTTAAAGGTACAGAAAAGTTGATTACTTGACAGTTGATAAAACATTTTTAATTCAAATTATCAAATATTACGTATAGTATTCATATAATAACTAAGATTTTAACTCGTGAACTATTTACTAATAATTGTTTGGTTAGCAGTATTATTATGTCATATTTAAGAGTATTTCTTACGATTTTATTATATTTACGTATATTTTCCAAAATTCAAAATAAATTTTAAGCCAAAATAAAATCCGTAATCAACTTTTACTATCCTGAAAAATAGTAGCACACTGCGACAGTGGTGTTCTTATTTTCTTATATAAGCACTCAATGCGATCGAGAGTGCAAGAAACTCATACTTCCAGGATTGGTTAAGCGTTTGGAAATGAGATATCCAAACTGATTTTTATCCTTTTATAAAATGTAGCGTTCGAATTCGTTCAAAACGAATCTCTTCATTTTGTAAGAAAACAAATGTAAGCATTTTTTTCACCTCTAAATATAATAATTATTTTCATCGTTCTTTTACATTGCTTTTAAATATTCGAGTTAAAGAAGTATATAGCTTCGTTCGCTTCCAAAAGTGTCTCCTGCAACGCGTCAACGATTAAAGCATACAATGATATATGTATACGTATATATTGAAAATTGCTACATATTATATAAATACTTTATAACAAACGATTAACACGGGGCCTTTGTAGATAGTTTTGAATCGTTTTGAGTTTTTACATAAATGTTGGATATGAATTTGTATGAAAAACATATATATATACCCACGCATACACATATATAAAATATACGCATATATTTGCATTGATCGAATATATCGATAATCATTTTTTTTGTATTTGTTTATTAGCGAATTGTAGACTTTGCCATTACCAAGTAATGAATTATATAGGCTGACCTAATTAACTAGAATTTCATTCATGGCAAATTAATTCTCACTATTTTTAATAAAAGTCCATCGCTAGATAAATATTTTAATTGCATAAAATTTATTGTTGATTTTCCAAAGTTGCGAAAACTTCTTTTCAATTTTTTAAGGACATTTGTACGCAACACTGCCTTAAAAATGAAATTCATAACGATCGACTTTTCAAACATTATTGTAACATCACTTATTCTACATTATTAAACTTCTACTTCTAAAAATAATGAGTCTTATTTATTCACGCCTTTCTTTTCACATTCCGCTAAAAAAAAATGCAAATGATAAATATATGAGTGTAGTTATACTTTGCATACAATTATTTACGGTAAGTATAAATCTTTTCAGTATTTAATGTCTTTTACTAATATATTTGGTGGCACCAAATTGTAATTTTTTATAATAAAAAAAAAACTTAATATAATAAACATAACTTGACATTTAGAAGATGATAATTATTTTTTATTTAAAATTATTGCGAATTTTGTAGTCTTAATTTTGAAAATTTATACAGCGCTTCAAAAATCAAACTACTTATGTTTATAATTTCTTGTCTGGTGAAATTTCAAGAAATGATTTACTGAACAAAAAGTTAAGTAACAAAATGTGAATGGAGAGCTAAATACAAAAAATAATGGGAATGATCTTTAATAAGTGATTGTTCTGATGATAGCGTTTTATTAAGTAAACCTACTTTTGCGATAGCCAGATTAAAAGTGAACTTCGCTAGGGTTATTGAAATATTTATTCAGTCCAAACAATGTACCGAAAAAGTAAGATTTAGATGAGTGAATGGATTCCGGTATTTGAACGATTTAAATAAGAATTGAAGTTAGTGTGAGAAATCTAATGTAAAGATAAATAAAATTAGTTAAGTTGAAGAAATAGTCAATTTGTAGTTTCGTAACTGCAAAATTATTGTATCTTTTTTTTATTACTTATTACATTATTTATTACCCTAATTAATTAGAAAGATTGAATTATTTATTACGTGGTCAAATTAAATTAATTTTTCATTAAAAATGAAAATTATAAACAAAAATGTTCGTTAAAGTATTTTTAGCAAAAGGGCTAAAAGCTTTCATTCACTTTTTCAGATTGTTAGTTCTTAGTCATTATAAAATATTCTTTTGCCTTTGATTTCATGCAATGATTGCAATATACGCGTTGAAAAAATAAATAACTTTAGATCTAAAATTTACGATGTTATGTAATTTCAATTAACATAATACGAAGGATTTCCGCGAGCAGAAATTAACAATAATTACAATAATTACGGAACAGCGCTTTATGACATTTTTTCAATATTGCAAGATAAAAATTGTGAGAACAGTCACTCACGGAATTCAGGCTCGTAAAGGCGTATTTTTGACTTTGATGCATTTATTTATCTAATATGTAATATTTATGATAATTTTACTGTACCATAAATATTGTTTTTTGTGTTTGACGTATGTTTTCATCAAATTTAAGGTAATTTAGTAACAATTTAGGTAATTACCATTGGCATAATAAAGAATAAGATAACATTATTTTATTTATTTAAGCAACTGGAACCTCTATATGAGATTATGTTGCATCGTCATTATTTTTGAAACATTTTTAATAATTTATTTCATCCTGTTTCATTAAATTTGAAACGTTAATATATCAATTAGTTATTTTAAAACTGCTATAATACTACTAAAGGGGAACATTAATGAATTGCTAGATATATTATCCGGAACAAGATTACATAACTTATTACTAGTTATAATATAATTTATTTCAAACTATACAATTTAGTAAAATATATCCAATTCCTTTTAATCAATGATAAGTTTTATTTAACTTATTAATTTCCGTTTTTTTTTATTCATTTAAAACTATCGAATTCACTATTAATTAAATAGTTTTTTAAAATAAAGCTCGTTTTTCTTTTCTAAATAAGTTTTGCAAGAAATTGTGTCAGCAATTATAGAAAATAAATTTAAAAAAAAAAAAAAAACAACGAAACGGTTTAAAGTCAATTTTCCCTATTATTTAAAACACCTTTTTAGATCAGCCCAGAAACAATAATAAACAAACATGCATATCATAAATATTAACTTACAAAGTACCAGATCGACAAACACTATAATTTACACACTTGGATTAATTATTGTTTGTGTTATGGCTATACTGCGCTTAAAAAGGTATTACCTTTTTGAAGACATTCAAGAGACTGCAATCCATCTGTACAATCAAGTAGCAATTCAATTAAGTGAATGGCAATAGCTTAATCCGTTATCAGGACAGAATCTATCTTTGTCTCACTCTAAATTCATTCAAGAATTGAACGAGCCTGGAAAGAATGAATCGGTATATAAGGCGCAATCAGCTTGCCGACATGCGTAATTATCCAACGTACCTGAGGATTGTTACCCCTTTCTTCTTGACTGCTACCATGACGCTGGAAAAGATTTTCTTACTCTCTTGCTTCGTTGCAGGTAAACGTTTAAAATAATTAGTTTTAATTCAGCTATAGTTTTGATTTTTTTTCTATATTGACCATCTAGAATGATAGTTTATTAGGACGGATTTAGGTAACGGAATTTAGATTTGTTTACAAACAAAAAGCTACAAGAAAAATTAAAGCACACTAAATTCTGTTTTTTTTTTGTTGTTGTAACGAAAGGAATGAAAATTTAAAGAAAATATTGAAAATTCCAAGTGTGCATTTGTATTTTAAATTCTGTTTTTTTTATTCCATCGTTTATTCCATCGTATTTCCATCGTATTGGAAAAGAAAATTTATTTTTACCGTTACCTTTAAAATTAAATTTATTAAGGTAGTATAAAAATGTTTTAAATCAGTATTTTTTCACAAATCCATTAGAAAAAAAGAAACAACATTCAAATAAATGCTTCACGTGATACTCGCTCCTCCTTCTTAAATAATTCCTAAAAAATAACTTTACATTTCAAATTGCTCAGTACGGCTAAGTGGAGTGAGACGCAATATAAAACTTGTATGTTAATAGCTCTCTCAATCCAGCCGCAGCTTGTTTTTGGTCGCTCCATACAAGAAGTCAGTTCTTCTGACAATGTTCCCAATGCATTTGTCATTCTTGGCGCTTCGGTAAGTAGCATTAGCAGTCAATGTTCTTTCTCGAATAGTCTCTCGAATTTTTATTCAAAAGATACTGGGGCGAAAAAAGAACAGTTTATCATCATCTTTCAATCCCGACTTTAACTTACTTTCTAAATTTATAATTCATAAGAAATAAGTTTTGTAGAAAAAATGGCATATACAAAAACAAGAATATAATATTCAAATTCTGAAAGTTGGAAAGTTTAAAAGTTTTAAGGTACAATAATTGATTAATATTAAAAGTTTAAAAACAGTAATTATATTTTATCAAAAAATTCCATATCAAAATATTCCAAACGAATTCATCTTAAGACAATTATTCTGTTTAAATGTATTCATTTTGAATTGTTCTGCCTTATGGGGGTCTTTATCTGATACTTGCTTAAATCTATTATCGTATATATTGATCAATTAATTGAACAGCAGCCCAAAATCATGTCTACACAATACTAATTGACGAATTCATAAACCACTTCTCTCTCTAATCTAACTACATATTTTCCTTTTAAAAAAATTTCCATTCATAACCGATTATCGACGCTCATTAGTTAACGGAATATTTCACAACGGAATAACATCTGCCAATGAATAACAATACCTCGAAAAAATCTCCGGTATATCCCCAGGGCGACCTCGCGAAGCGCAAGATCTACCCGTCCCTCTGGGCCTTGTACCGCGACAACCTGCTACCCCCGAAAACCCGAATCTTCGGCTACGCCCTGAGCCAGATGACGGTCGCGGATCTGCGCGCCAGGACCGCGCCCCACGTCGCGATCCAGCCCAGCGAGGAGCAGCTGTACGACGAGTTCTGGAATCTGCACTACTACGTGAACGGCACGAAGAACGCCGACGCCGATTACGACGAGCTGAACCGAGTGCTCGAGGAGTACGAGGAGAACGGCAGGGGCAACCGCGTCTTCTACCTGGCCCTGCCGCCCGCCGTATTTCCCAGCGCCGCCACGCAGATCAAGAGGGCTTGCGTCGCTAAGGAGTGAGTATGCTTCGTTTGAACGAGCAATGAAAAACGAGCTCCAACATTTAGGAATATAATTTAAAATTACGAAATTTAGTATTTATATAAAGTTAAATTTTTATTCTGGCTACCCAGTTTTTATATGCAAATGATTTTTCTCTTACCTTGTAAGAGCACCCCCAAGTGAGAATTGATTAATTTAATCGAAGAATATCTTTTTTCGAAAACAAGAAAAAACGAATGAAACAATTAACAATACCATCCCCCGTCTCCCTCCTCCTTAGCGGCTACACCAGACTAGTGGTAGAAAAGCCCTTCGGCCGCGACTCCGCCTCGTCCCAGGAGCTCTCCGACCACCTGACGAAGCTCTTCCGCGAGGATCAGCTCTACCGCATGGACCACTTCCTCGGCTACGAGATGACCGAGAACATCGTGCCGCTGCGGTTCGCGAACCGACTCCTCGAGGAGGGCTGGAACAGGGAGAGCATAGCCGCCATAGAGATCGACTTCAAGGAGAACTTCGGCGTCGAGGGCAGGGGCGGATACTTCGACGACAACGGCATCATCAGGGACGTCGTGCAGAACCATCTGCTGCAGATCGCCTCGCTGGTCGGCATGGAGAGGCCCGCCTCGAATCACGCCGATGACGTCAGGTGACGATCGAGCCTTTTTTTTTTGTTGGCGGTGATTTCATTGTTGCTATCAGTAAATGTATAAATAGACCATTCTGCAAATGGAAATTTAGTTCGATCGCGAGTCAATTTTTTATGAAGTTTAGCGTGCGTACATTACACTCAGTACAGTTTGAACAGTTGGGCAAACATTTATTTATTTATGCGAATCATTTTCCTTCAATTTGATTGATTTACGATTTTTAGATTGCAAAACGATTATTTCATTGCAATGTCGATATAAAAACAAATTCCATTTCCCCAAAAGGATGGGTGATTTATTTTTTATGCAAATTTTTAAACTTACAGAGACGCGAAAGTTGACTTCCTAAAAAGCACGAAATCAGTCGCTTTGGACGACGTAGTCATTGGTCAGTACGTCAGTAATCCAGATTCTGAGGATCCTCGCGAACGTATCGGCTACACGGAAGATCCCACTGTCGCAAAGGACTCGATAGCAAGCACTTTCTCCCTCACCGTTTTGAGGGTGGACAACGAGCGCTGGAACGGCGTGCCTTTTATCATTAGAGCCGGCAAAGGTACAGTGCATTAAACAATTAATAAATTATACGTTTATATGTTGCATGGTAAATTATTGTTGTATAATGAAATTTTCAGGGTTAAATATCAACAGGACTGAAATCATAGTTCAATACAAGGACGTGGAGAAAGACATTTTCAACAACCAAGCCAAGAGAAACAAGCTGCACATTAGACTCGAACAGGGCGAAGCCCTGCAAGCTAAGATGATGGTGAAAACGCCAGGTATTTCAAGTGACGTCGAGGAAATTTCTGTTAATTTTGACTATCAAAAAGAGTTCAAAGTAAGTTAATGGATTGATTTTTGAAACTTCTTATCGATAACTTCGATATTTAACAATCGACTTCAGCGAGAGCAGTTGCAATAAGTTTGATTTTGTTTCAGAACCCCTACATTCCATCCGCCTATGAAAGGTTGATTTTAGACGTTTTTGAAGGCAGTCAATTGAACTTCGTGAGATCTGACGAGCTCAGCGAGGCTTGGAGAATCTTTACTCCGGTACTTCATGAAATCGAAGGAAAGAAAATACGTCCTATTAAATACAAGTGAGTGAATCAATGATTATTATTATTATTGCAAGCTGATGATTATTTGACGTCAATCTTAATATTTTAAAAAATTTTTTAGATTTGGTTCAACAGGACCGATAGAAGCAGACCAGCTGGAGAAAAAGAATAACTTTTTGTAGTACAAATTGTAATTAGATTTAGTAAATTATAAATTTCACATTGATCGATTTACATTTTTTAAATTTATGTATATATTTTTTATAAGATTATATCTAGCAAATGCCCTGTTGGAAATTTCACAATTTTTTTTAACCATTTCACTAATATAGTTGACCAAATTTAGCCAATCTACAAACAATTCGCCAAAAATTGGCCAAATAATAGTGAAAACTTTCAACAGGGTGTATATTCGTAATTTTAAATCACTCTGTAATTAGACAAAATTTTAAAAATGAATATTTTTAGAACACATAGATCCTGTGTATTTAATTTTTAAACTATTTCTCCTTTTATATAAGAATTCTGACCAGAAAAATCATATACATTGCCCAGTCGATTTCGTTTCAACTCAAAGTTTGAATACAACGAAATCCAGTGAAAAATCCCAAACATGTATTCGCGGAGCACATGAAACGCGAGGAGGTATCGGACCTTATTATGTCCGGCGACTATCCAGCCATTATTCGACCATTATACAACAATTATCCGAACATTATGCAACATTTATCAATCCATTATTAAAACACTATTCAACCAATATCCGGCCATTGTTCAGCCATTGTCCAGTCGGTATCAGAAACTAAGCTTAATACCCAGCAACCTGCTCACGCTTCATGTTCTCCGGATCGATATGTATAATAGCTCTGACATGTGACATCTCATGAAGTCTTGCTTAGCTGAAAACACAGCCACTCACGATGACAACCTTAATTGTACTTGCCCTCCATACCCTCGTATTCCACATTTGAAAGACACGTCACAATTAAACACTGCAGTTAATAATTTCATATGCGTCACTGCATGCAGAGCTGTTTTGTACTCACTTCTCATATTTTTCTCAAAGCATTTCGTTCGAAAACAAAATGTGGCTGTACTCGATAGTAATTCTGCTGCTACTGACATTTTTTCTGTGCATCAGTGAGGATTAAAAAATTATAATTTTTCTATTATTATTCTAAAGGTTTTATTTACTGATGTGTAATTCGTTATATTCCAGGCACCGCCTTAGAATGCTACGTTTGTAAAAATCAAGAGGGTAACATCGAAAAGTGTTTGAATACTATCAAGACCTGTGAACAAGGAGAGGATACTTGTTTATCGGAGATTAAGTGGGGAAGTAAGTTATTTTACAAGTTATTTTATGTGGAAAATTGTTGAAAATGAGGTTAGTTTTTCTAGCGAAAGTACCTGTCGTTATGAAAGTTTATTAAATAAACCAACAATTTTTGTTTACAATAGTTATGCGATCGAGTATAATCGAAAAAAATTAAATTTTTGCACTAATTTTAAATAGTAATTGTATTTGT
Source organism: Ormyrus pomaceus (assembly GCA_900474385.1). Taxonomy (NCBI): domain Eukaryota; kingdom Metazoa; phylum Arthropoda; class Insecta; order Hymenoptera; family Ormyridae; genus Ormyrus; species Ormyrus pomaceus. The sequence continues at coordinate 105,880 of UCOM01000079.1, forward strand.
TCAAAAGCAAAATGACTTGTGCAAATTGTCTTTTTTAGGTACACCTTATTGGAATCAGGGAGCTAAGAAACAATTTTATATTTCAAAACGATGCTCAACAAAATTAGAGTGCGAAAGAATTAGAAGGAGTAATATGCCAGATTGTTCACATATTTGGTATCAAGATTGGAAATGTTCAGAATGTTGCCAGGGAGATAGGTGTAACTATTATATTATTGTAAGTTAACAATTTTTTATTCAAAATTATTTATAAAATATTAAAGTCATTCAAGTGTCTAAACAAGTATATTACTATGATTTACACTCCTATTTAAAAAATATGTTAAATTTACAATGTTTTAATTGTTTAAATTTTAATCATTCAAATCATTATATGTTCTTCAGATGTTACTCTACCCAAAATAAGTGCAAAAAATCGTATTAGTTTTTTTCAGTAAAAAATCGTGACGGGATTAAGTTGTTATTGGACACTTAAAAGAATTAATGTTATAAACAATTATATTTATAAACAGTTTTGTTAATAATTGTAAACAATTTAAGAATTATTAAACAAAATTTTTATTCCAGTCTGGTGCTAACAAAATTGGTGGCATTTTAATTACACTGCTATTACCTGTAGTTATAATATGGAGATGATAAAGGAAGCATCATAGCTGCAAATATTTGAGATAATTAATAACTCAATTTATTTAATGCAGTTTTTCCAGTTATATCTAGTCAAGACTATCACTTATTAAACTAAGAGGTTGACTGCTTGCTTGAATTTTTGTACTTGCATGCCATATTCATACTTTTATACTTAGAATTACAATATTGAATTATAAATTCATTGTAATCAGAAACAGTTTATTGAAAATCCAGTTAAGGGAACAAAATCATGTTCAACTGTAAAACTCACAATCAGTGATCAAGACCATGAACTAGTTTTGACTTAAAGAAAAAATTTTAGATATGCAAGATTTTTCTTTATATATTTATCAATTGCGTCAATTTGATTTGCAACGTTAAATTTACGCCTTAGTTCAGTGCCTTGCGAATAGACGTTTTAATTAATTCCGTCCACAGCTAAGAAAAAATGTTCTATAAGTAGTTTCTTCGTTTTTGAGAACAGGAAAATTCTGCAGAATAAAGCTCACAGAAAGCATTTACAAACTTTTACATGTTATTATCAAAAACAAAGAAACACTTAGTTTAACCGCTAATGAAACAATTTAGTATTGCAAAAATCCGTCCGATTTTATAATTATAAAATTTTTACATTATATATATTATATTATGTATTTTTATATTATGTCTAAATATGTAAAAATATGCATATAAAATACACATACCTTTACAATAAAAAAAATAATTCATATTTCTTCCACCACTTTCTACTCCTTTGAAAGGGACACTTTTAAGTACCCTCTTAATCTAATAATTAGTTCGGTAAGGATTTTAAAAACTGATGATTTTAATTTTTAGAAATAATAAAAAAATGAGTTATTAATAAAAATATTTGGAAATATTTATTAGACTTACGTTACTTTAATTATAAAGGGTTAAAAACAATTCAGTCATTTAGTATCATTATTAAAGTAAAAAGTTTTAATAATACTAAACAACAAAATATTTTACAATCATTTAATTAATCTATCTAAAGTAGTTTTGAAAAGTTAAATTCAGATTCCTAACTTTTCATAAAAAATAAAAATTATTCAAGTTTTCATTGTCTCCTTTTTCGGCCACCAACTTTTTTGCGGAAATCTCGACCTCCTTTCCCTGCTTTTGGTTTTTTGCTTGTTTTAGAGGCTGATTCTTTCATTTGACCAGATTTCTTCTTCTTTTTAGTTACTCTTCCACGTTTAACACCTTTTTTAAGTTCTTTTTTAGCATCTTCATTAAAGCGACCCAATGAAGCTGTTGAAACCTCTGCAACCTTTAATAATTTTGCAATTAGTTGAGTTTTTCAAAAATACAAAAAATTTAATAGTTAAAGGAAGTGACTGACTTAAAATAAAAACTAATAAATGAATAAAGTTATAAATAATAGCAATCATAATACCTTAGCTCCAACAGATAACTGCTTAGCATCTTTGAAGTGTTCTGTGCTTGGAAGTCCTACTTTAGGAATTTTTATGTTTTTAGCTTTAGCTAAATTTCGAAGACGCTGCAATTCATTTTTGGCAACTCTTTCATTTTTGCTAACTTTAATAGCAGCAAATGGATCTTCCACAGGTTTGCCTTCATCATTGCACTCAACCAACCATTCTTTTTGCCTATCAGCTTCTGCACGTCGGAATCCATAAGTTGGAACCCATTTTTGCAATAAATCGTCCCATTTGAGCTTGGAGCTTCCTTTTTTCTGTTTACGAATGCCCTTTTCTTTAGCAAATTGTTGCCATTTTGTAAGTGCCTTTGGCTTAGGCAGCTTACGACTTCTGGGTAAAATATATTTTGGTTTAGGTAGTTCAGTTACAACAACTTCTTCAACACATTTTGCAGGTAATGTCCAGATTTTATTCACTAAAAGTTGAACATTGTCCCTTGTCAAGCCTAACAATTTATTTTCCAAATTAGCGTTAGACTTCAAATTTAAAGTATTGTAGTCCGAAACCAGAAGAGTGCCCTCGTCAATTTCAACATCGACTTCTTTTTCAACGTTTATCAATTTTTGATTAGTACTATTTTTTTCCTTTTCATTGTCTAAGATTTGATTTACTACGTCCATGTTTTAGGTTATCGTAACCAAACACGTGCATACCATTCAAGCTAACCAACTGAACGATATTCTTGTTGATGCTCCGCAGTCGACATATCACGAATCAGCATGCGCGCTAGAGAATGGCGCCGGCGCGGACTGCCGCCACAATCCACATGACTGCATGGACAAATAGTAGGAAAGTGTGTGTTTAACCTATATTAGACTACTCAAACCACTTGTTACTAGTATAAATAGATAAATCAGAGTTTTTAATACTATCAGAGTATTTAATACAACAAAAAATTAAAGTATTTAAAAATTTAAATTTTGCATTTATGATGTCACATTTGTCATAAAAATGGTCATAAGACTAAATGAGAAATGACGCGTCATTTTGAAACACTGCACAACCTAGCCTAAAGTAAAATAATTAACATGGAATCCTACACGTGTAAATAAATTTATACTTTTTTAAGTTTTAATTAAAAATTAGCATAATAGAATTTATATATTTAGAAAATTGGTTCAACGAAATATAAAAATGTTAACTTCAAAAACTTTTTATCGGAAAACTAAAGGAGGAAAGATTTATAAGGTTTGTTTCATACTTGTTTACATTCATTTTGAAAATATATTCACCATTCCTTTTACTTTCCAAATAGGTTGTTAGAGAACATTATTTAAGAGATGATATTTGGTGCGGTTCTGAAGCTTGTGAAAAATGTGGACGAAGAAATCGAGATATTTTATTAGATGATGAAAATCCTGGAGCAAAGAGCAGTTTATTCTCATATCCTTATTACCTAGTTCTTGATACAAATATTATATTAAATCAGGTAAAATTTACAAAAGATTTATTTATTTGTTTTTGTTAAAATAGTTTAGACAAATAGATTTATTTAATATTTCTTAAAATTTCTTAAAAAATCAAATCATTCCATTTTTATGCAGAAAAAAATATTTATCAAACATAACATTTTTATTGTATATTTTAGATAAATATATTAGAAGAAAATATATTATGCAATGTAATTATTCCACAAACTGTATTAGAAGAAGTAAGACACAGAAGTTCTAATGTGTATAAAAAGCTTAAAGAAATAATTGGTGATCCTCATAGAAAATTTTATGTTTTTGTAAATGAACATCATAAGTAAGTAATTTTTATACTAATAATATTTTTTGAATAGTTTAAAATTTGTTTAGACCAGAATCAATTATGATAATATATTTATTAAATGAAACTTTTGCTTTTAGAGACACTTACATTGAACGAAAGCCTGGTGAAATAGTTAATGACAGAAATGACAGAGCAATTCGAATTGTTGCCGAATGGTATAATTTTCATTTGAATGCACAAAAAATTAACATAAAAACTATTCTTTTGACTGATGATGAAGGTAATAAAAGTAAAGCTGCTGAAGCTGGAATTCCTGTTGCAACAAGTAATAAATTTAACATGTTTTCAATTTTAAATTTAACATTTTATTTTCATGTTACTTTCTGAATAATATTAACAAAATTAACATTATTTTTCTTTACAGTGAAAGATTATGTTAGTTCATTAGAAAATGCAGGTTTCCTTATTGACAAACTTGCAAGAAAAGATTATATTTTAGATGGAGAAGGGCATGCTCCGCTTTTTCCTTGCCATTTGTCACCAGCTCAAATACATGAAGGAATAAAAAGTGGTAAATTATTACAAGGGACATTTTTGGCATCAAGGGAAAATTTTTTAGAGGGCAGTGTTAATTGTGAAAGCATGGAGAAGTTTGTAAGAACTGAAATACAATTATTTTAACAATTTTTGAAAAATATTTCTATTTTTTAATTTCTTTATACCTTACAGATTTTAGTTCAAGGAAGAGAAAGTTTAAATAGAGCAATAGATGGTGACACAGTAGCTGTGGAACTTCTACCAGAAGATCAGTGGACAGCTCCAAGTGATATGATTTTACAAGATGAAACTGAAGATGATCCTGGTGATGTTTTAGATGATGAAAAAATATTGGCAAAGAATAAATCTGTAGCTACAGTAGAAAAAACACCCACTGGAAAAATTGTTGGCATAATTAGGAGAAAATGGAGACAATACTGTGGAATATTGCAACGCAGTGCTCTTAAAGAGGTGCATATTTATAAATTATATAAATAATAACAGTTAAAAAAATGTAAATTTAAAAAATATTAGTAGTTAAAATAAAATAAATATTACTTTTAATTAAAGTTGTTCTATTGTTAAAATGTTTTGTGCAGAATACTCGTCATCTTTTTGTACCAGCTGAAAGAAAAATTTCAAAAGTCAGGATAGAAACAAGACAAGCTGATACTTTAAGCACGCAGCGCATAATAGTTGCAATAGATTCTTGGCCAAGGACATCGAGATATCCATTAGGACATTTTGTACGTGCTCTAGGCGAAATTGGAGATAAAGAAACTGAAAATGAAGTATTGCTTATAGAGCATGACGTACCTCACAGTAGATTTTCGGACGAAGTATTAAGTTTTTTACCAAAATTGCCGTGGGTTATAACTGATTTGGTAAGATACACAAGTTCTTATTTAATACCAATGGACCTAAACTGGAGAAGGCGGGGGGGGGACTGAAGGGGCTATATTAAATATTAAAAAGTCTCTTCAGCCCTCCCGGCTCCGCAACCCCTGTTTAATACGTATAAATATACATAAATAATGAATTTAGAATTTAGGTTTTATAAAAAATATTTTTAATTAATTGCTTAGTAAAATTATTGCTTATTGTTTCAATGCTTTGTCTTTTCTTCTTCTATTTTTAAATAAAGTTACTTTTAGGATATGTTTTTCTGCTCATTTGAACTCTGATTTTCTTCTACATTTGCTTGAGAATCACAGCTATCGTTGCTGTTTGTAATCATTAGTGCTGGATTTAAAGTCCTTTCGCCAAATAGTGTCTATTAAAAAGTAGAACGTATAATTCTTAAAATAAACAAGGAATTATATTAAATACTAATTTGATAAAAAAAATTTAAGTTTTATGGACAAATCTACTAAATAATAAGAAACTTGAACTGCGATGATTACTAAATTAAATCGTAGATTAAGTAAATTTTAGATTAGTTATTAACTTGCAACATTGTTTGTATGCCTGATTTCAATTCTGCGTCATCTTCACCTCGTCTCGCAATACTGAATGGGTTAATTTGATTGTTTGAAGTTTCACTGGAAATAGTTCCATTAGAATTAGACGATGAAGCAGTGATTTCAAATGGATTAGAACTAGATCCCGCGGTAGTTCCATTAGTATTACTATTCATATTGAAAGAAAAAACGTAAGGTTCACTTTCGAGATTTTCTGTAATAGATCTTGCAGCAGCAAAATTTCCTCTTCTTTCAGCTCTACAATGTTCATTACAATAAATTTTGTCATACAATTGCTAGATAGAAGAATAGAATTTCAATGTTCATAAACTTGCCGAAATCTGCGTTGTACCCAAGAAAGTCGTGAATTGTTTCTAGAGGCAGTGTTTATAGTTAAAGGTACAGGTCTGGGTATTGGAACAGGTGGAGTTGGAGGAGGTATTGGAATTTTTGATTCGAAAGAAAACATTGAACTTGTTAGAGGAATAATTTTATCTTTGTTGGCATTTTCTTCTGATTCTTCATCTATTGATAAGTTATTGTCCTTTAATTTTCCTAGGTATCGATTTATTAGCATATTCAAACTTTCCAGTGCTATTTGCCTTTCCTTTAAAACAATATTGAATGGTAAATGAAATAATTACTTATAGAATAATGTTATTTTTATCATTGGATTTCAAAAACCTGAATATCATATAATAATTCGTTCAATGCATCTCTTTTCCACTTTGACTTTACCCACCGAGCGTATAATTCTTTATCGTATTGAGCTACAGTGGATTCTAATTCTCGAGTTTCTTTAATAAAAGTGAAGATTTTTAATTAATTTAAAAATAAAATTTAAATAGTAGACCTATAAAGTTAAAACTAAATATTTAAACCTTCAGCTTTTAATCGTTTTACTAATTTTTTTATTGTTTCGCTTTCTTTCTTTATTAATTTTCGTTGACTCCGTAGTTTTTTTATGCAACTATTTGTTTCTTTTAACTCAACTAAAAGGTTTTGTAATTCGTCTATTTCAATATTTATTCGTTTTTCTAAAATTCTGAAATATCAAAATTAGAATGTTTTTAACAATATGGAGAAAGAAAAAATGAGAAAATGGTAATACTGTGGATATATGTAAATGTAGTGACTTAAATCTTCGTTATCTTTTGTGTAATTAATAAATTTTTCTATTTCTTCGCAGAATAATTTGAATTTTTCGGATGATTGTATTTCTTCATTATGAATGTTTTGAATTTCTTCAACCTTCTTGACTTGTTCTATATTATTTATTTCTGAAGTGTCGCCCAAAATTTCTTCATGATTCATCACGGAAGTCTAAATAATATTTAATTTCATTATAAAATGAAAGAAGTATAAAAGAATAATTATAACATTAACCTTTGTAGTTTGTTTAACCACTTTTAATTTTGAGATGAAACGTTTAAAATTCTTGGATAAACTTTTATCTTGACAGGGTTCTGACATACCTTTAAATTTAACTAATTTCGCATAAAATTACGCTCGTTATTTACTCTTGTTAATTTTAATATACAATAAATTTACTTCAAAGATCAAAAATATTTACGCGAGAAACAGTTTTTCGAAATAATAAGCGTGAAGTTTGACACTCCCACTTCAGCTGTTGTGAATGTATTCTGTTCGAAATCCATTATAATGTTAATTGTTAAAACTCTTTTGAAGAATTATCAATTGATAAATTTTATAAAAAAGGATTTTTTGTCTTATTTACAGGATGTTGCGCAAAGGAGGGATCTGAGGCATATCGATGTATGTTCAGTGGATCCACCGGGTTGTACTGATATTGATGACGCGCTTCACTGCCGCGAATTACCGAATGGTAATCTCGAGGTTGGTGTTCATATTGCCGATGTATCGCACTTCATAAGACCCGGAACCGCCCTCGACAATGAGGCCGCTCTTCGGGCGACAACAGTCTATCTTGTTGATAAAAGAATCGACATGGTACCTGGTGAGTAGAATTTTAGATTCCATATCTGCCATAATCGATTATTTAAACTATTATTCAATTTTTATTTTAGAACTCTTAAGTTCAAATTTGTGTTCTCTGAGGGGCGGAGAAGAGAGATTTGCTTTCTCTTGCCTTTGGGAAATTGATCAAAATGCTAATATTATCAATACAGATTTTTGTAAGTCAATTATTTTGTCTCGTGCTGCTATGACTTATGAAGAGGCTCAGTTGAAAATAGATGATAAAACCCAAAATGACGCTATTGCCCAAAGCTTGAGAAATTTAAACAAATTAGCAAAGAAGCTGAAAAAGAGGCGGTTGGACAATGGGTAAGTCTTCACTTTTTATTCTGCGAATTAAATTTGCAAGTTCTTTGAATTTATAACTTAAAAAAATTAACAGGGCCTTAGTGTTAGCTTCGCCTGAGATCCGCTTTCAAGTAGATAGTGAGACGCATGATCCAATAGACGTTGAGGCTAAGAAGCTTCGCGAGACTAATTCAATGGTTGAGGAGTTCATGTTGCTAGCTAATATATCAGTCGCTAAAAAGATTGTGGAGGAATTCCCAGAGTGCGCTATGCTACGTCGTCACCCAGAACCACCGCAGGTCAATTTCGATCCGCTGGTTAAAGCAGGTCGTCACCAAGGATTTGAAATTAATACGAGTTGTGGGGCTGAGCTGGCCAAGTCGCTTGAAGCTGCTCACAAAGATGACAATCCGTATTTTAATACAATGTTGAAAATTCTGGCGACCAGGTGCATGATGCAGGCTGTTTATTTTGTAAGTGGGATGTTACAAGAACCAGAATTTTATCATTACGGTCTTGCTTGTCCAATTTACACTCATTTTACATCACCAATTCGAAGGTTTGTTTAAATATATTGACGAAGTGGAAAAATTAAAAACAGATTATTTATAACAATTATTTTATAAAATCAGGTATGCCGATGTCATTGTTCATCGTCTCTTGGCAGTTTGCATTGGCGCTGATGCAACTTATCCCGATTTACTGGATAAAAAGAAAAGTCACGCTCTTTGTCATAATCTTAATTATCGAAATAGAATGGCTCAATATGCTGGTAGAGCATCGGTAGCATTGAATACACATGTAATGCGTAATTTTAGTTATTCTAAAATATATTTATCAATATTGTGAATTTTAACCCTACTTTTTATCATTGCAGTTATTCTTCAGGAATAAAGTGCAAGACGAAGAAGGTTACATTTTGTTTGTAAGAAAAAATGCGCTGCAAATACTTATTCCTAAATTTGGCTTGGAAGGAATTTTGTATTTGAGTGAAAAAGGAAAAGAATCGCCCATTACCTTCATTTACGATGAAGAAGAGCATACGCAAACATATAAGGATATTATTTTCCGTTCATTTGACCGAGTAGTTGTACAGTTGAGTCTTGACAGATCGAATGTTCAACATGAAAAATTAGTTTTCAAACTAGTGGAACCAGTGGTAAGTACCAAAGCGAGGCAAATTAAATAATTAGTTTTGTTTCTGAGAGTAATAAAAATTATTTATTTATTTAAATTCATATTTATAATCATATTAAGGCGGTCTATTCCACAATTGTGCAAAAATGACCTGAAAAGCAATCAATATGCTTTGTTTTCATATTATTTTTGCATGGGATAGGTAAAACGCCATCAAGCAAATCATAAGAAATTTATATCACAATTTGTCATATATGAAATATAAACGTTAAATTTACTTTTTATTAGATTCCAGGATTTAGTGTTCCTTCTGTAAGTGCAAAATCTTCAGTTGTCGAAATACAAAAAGAAAGTTCGTCCAACCTAGAAAAGAGTTCTAAGATTGAAAAAATGGATGTAGATAAGTCCGAGTCCTTAATAGATAATGAAAAAAAATTAATCTCAACTTCAAAGACTGCTAAAAAGAAGAAAGAAACAAATAAACTAAAATCTTCAGTTGATAGTATAACGAAATCGAAAAAATCAACAGTAGACTTTGAAGCTGAACATGATCAAGCTAGTTCTTCGGTCAATGTGCAGGAACAGGAAGAGGTTCATGAGACATTCAAACGTAAACAAGATAAACTGGAAAATGAATCTGAAACAATAAAGAAAAGTAAAGGAAAAAAGAAGAGAAAAAGGAAATGCTGAGAATATTTGTATTGGAAATATTTTTGTTATTTCTTTATATATAATTACATAACAATTGACTCTAATGTATGTGATAGAGATCATAAAATATTATTTTTTTTAACCTTGACAAAAGTATTTTGATTTCACAAATTAACTTGCTATTCGGACTATGTGCCAGCACATAAAGAAATCCGTTAATCAATTACAAACTTAATGGTAAAAAGATAAATTAATTTAATATACATGTAAGTATCAAAGAGTTTTTAATCTCCTATTGCGGATCAGGAGCCGTTCTTGCAAAACCCAATTTTTGCAAAGCTTTTTTGATATCTCGATAAACTGTTGCATCTTCAATTGTGCTTGGAATCTGAAACAGTAATAACTTTATTTTATTGTCGAAACTTAGAGAAAAATATGCTTCTTAAAAAAGAGTTTCGTAAAAAACCGACCCAAAAGATGTTTTAACAAAAGTCAAAAGTAATTTTTTTTCTTTAACTCGGTTAAAAAAAAAACACTTGTAAAAAAATTGATACTTGAGAGACAAGTATGTAGTCGACTTGATCCTATCGTTAAAAAATTTTACCGAGAAACCGTGCAGTAACATCGTACCTTAACATGCTTTGAACGTGCGAGATCTGCAATAGATTTTCGACATGTTTTCCCTGAGCGTGTTCTCGGCAAAGCTTTCACTGTTCCGGCCACTTTAAATGATGCAATTGGTCCAATTAATTCCCTCACTCTTTCTATCAGTTCTTTTGTGATTTTTTCTTCATTTTTACTGGTTTCTAGAAAATATTGTTCAAAGAAGTACACAAAATTACATTCGTAAAATTATAATTTGCTTTATCAAAAAAACAAATTTATAAAAATATAATTGTAATGAACTAATGTTTCTCGATAGAAGTAATTACCATGTCTTGTGACGTAGAGGCAGAGCGGAATTTCACCCTTGGTATGTTCAGGTACGCCAACAACGGCAGCATCAACAACGTCGGGATGACTAAGGACAACGTCCTCGAGGGCAGAAGTAGACAATCGGTGGCCAGCTACGTTTATGACATCGTCGTCGCGCGCCGTTACGTAAATATAACCGAATTCATCAATGTACCCTGCATCCATAGTGTCATAATATCCCTGCGAGTCAAAAAAATATTTTATCGTTTCGTAACGAATTTTAATCGAACGAGTTAAAAATAAAGCAACCGCTAATTCGTCTATTAAGATTAATATTGTAAAAAGCTCAGCTTTTACAAACATACTTAAGATATTAGATGCAAATAAATAAAGTCAAGCTTTACAGGATACTTAGAAAAGTAGATCTCTTTGAATCTCTCTGGTGCGAGGTAGAGAGTCGACATGGTGCCAGGGGGTAACGGTAGTCTCACCGCAATCCTACCGAGTTCGTGGGCTGACGCTTTGCTACCATCTTCCTTCAACACTTCCACTGCAAAATTTAATAGTTAAACAGTTGATTGGGTATATAATTTATAATTAATGTAATGCGCAATTCCTCAACGCCTTTATTAGAAAATCGAAAGCGTTTTTGATTTTTGGATGGTGTTTTTCAGTTTTGCAAAAAAATTGAAACTTCCAATTTTGTTTTCCTACGAAATTTCATATTTTAAAACGCGAACAGAACAAATAATGTACATCGAAATAATGAGAGAGAGAAAATCTCATTGAAAAACGCATCCAAGTAGAAAAGCCCTATATTCGTTCGATTACAAAGCTACTTACCGAAGTATCCTGGAAAAGGCATGCCGGTGCTATATTTTGGTGGATTGGTCGTGTGTCCGAGACCGAGACAGGTGGCGGTGATAGCATGGCCGGTCTCCGTTTGCCACCAGTGGTTCAAGATGGGCACTTTAAAGACCTTCTCTGCCCACGCTTTCGCCTCGTAGTCGCAGTGCTCACCGGCCACGAAGATCGTTCTGAGACTGTTTGTTTCAAACAAATTTTTCATCTCGGCGTTTTACATATTTTTTAGTTGGGAGTTTGCAAATTTCAATTTTGTAAGTTTGCTTGTTTATTAATGTTACTTTTAAATGTAAAAAATATATTTAATAATAATCAGCTACGAAAAGTATTAAGGTCCCAAAGAAGTTTTCAGCTTTTATTAATCTCTGTTTAACGAGATTAAAGATTTTTTTAAATTTCATTTTTCAAGCCGACTTTATGAACTCCGATAAGATATTTACCGCGATTGACGTGGGGCGTTATCTTTTCAACAGTTTTTGCAATATAAATCTAAATTGCTGCAGTTTTAAAAAAATGGCATTTTCATATTATTTAGCAAAATCGTTGAAATTTTCACTCACGATTTTGTCGAGTACTTCCTTCCGAGAAGCGTCTCCGGATCTGCTCTCCTCAGTACTCTGAACGCCGTCGGTACAGTGAACAAAGCATTAACTTTGTGCTGATCTATTATCCTAAAAATCAAATTGAAAACTTGTTAAACATTTCCGCGACATTTATATAATGCGTAAAATTGCGTCGAAGCTGCGGCGCGAAAAATCTAGAAAAATATCGCTTTTGCGAGCGAACGCGAACAGCCAAAGAATTCTTGAGCAGCCAGCGGGTATAAAGGGGAATTGAATCAACTGCAAATCCGTGCCATCAGTGGCAAAGAATCGGGCTACGACTTTCCTAGCCCGGCGGCCCTCGGGCCGGTCAAAAGTTATCGAAGGCGCCAAGTTCGGTCTATATCGAGTTAGCGAAACTCTCTTTTCTTCGTGAAAAAGGAGCGAAGCGTTCTCGCGGCCGAGGAAGGATGACGAGCGACCATTTTCCTCGGATCTTATTCGATTTTGGCGATTTTTTACCGCGCGACTTTTTGCAACGCTGACGTCAGAAGAAACGTACATTCGCATGGCCGCAATTCCGAGTGAAAAGATTGCTTTTTTTGTATATAGAAATTAGAGGGAACGGTTCGCGACGTTGAGAGAAGCTTGTAAACAAAGTCTCGCTTGTAAATCCGTTCAGTCTCTTTGCTGGAATTGAATTTTTTAAAATCGATGTGCGTCATACTTTGAAAGTTTATATTATATTTTTATATTTTGCTAAATGCCCTAAAACTACAGCACTTATACTTCTGATTAGATTTGCTGTAGCAGATTTACAAATACGTACTAATTGTAACTCGCGAGAAGACTATTGCATAAACTTGCTAATGAATCGTGAATCATCCTAGCATAAAAAATCAGGATAGAAAAAAAAAAAACTTGGTTAAATCTGACCTAAAGTACTGTCCCGCGTCGGGCGTCCTGTCAGGCTTGCCCTCGTACATGATGCTGGTGCAGCCGTAAAGCAGAGGTCCGTAGCAGATGTAGGAGAGCCCGACGACCCATCCGAGGTCCGAGGCGACCCACCAAGTCGAGTTCTTGTCCATTCCGTAAATCGTCTTCATCGTCCAGCAGAGAGTCGCTATGTGGCCGCCCAACGGTCGCTGAATACCCTTCGGTTTATCTGCGGCGCGAGGTCAGTCTCAACGTGTGAAGGTCCGTTAAACGCAAAGCGATAAGAGGAGAGAATTCACCTGTGGTTCCCGACGTGTAGAGGATGTAGAGCGGCTGATTGGCCTCGACCGGCACGCAAGGATGGGGCTCGGCGTTACTTATCACGTCGTCCCAGTCGCACTGCTGGTCCATCAGCGGGGCTTCGAAAAGCTGGCGCCTCTGGAAAATTATGCACTTTGGCCGCGCCACCGAGATCAGATCCATCGCGTCGTTCAGCATGTCCGTGTATCTGGAACACCGTGTATTTGCGTTTGTTAGCGCCTCTTCGCAACGGCTGAATTCGGCGAATAACTCACTTTATCACTTTGTTCGGCTCGAGGCCGCAACTGGCGGCGATAATAACTTTCGGCTCCGCGTGATCGATCCTCGTTGCCAGCTCTTTCGCTGCAAATCCTGCAACGACACACACACAGTTTTTTCTCGATAGGATATCGTTCGCAATTCCGAATTGTGTACGAGCGGAACTGCATTACTTTTTTTTATAAAAGTTCTTTTTTGATTGAATGTAGCTAAGCGCTCTTATTTTACTTGGCAAGCGAAATTAAAGAGATTACAAGATGATAAAAGATTGATTACTTCTGAAAATTAATAAGTCGATAAAAATCTGATACTATTAATTTGGCGGCTCGGAGGTTATCTTCCGCCCCCGAATGAATTATGGACTTGCAGACTAGGAAAAGAAAGAGGGGGAAGTGCTTTTCGTTTAAACTCTATTTACTTGCGATTAAATGTCTACGATAAGTTTTAGTCTGTTTGCTCCCGTCGGATGGCGCATTCCGGATTATTTATAAACAGCTTGGAGAGGTTTCGCTTTCAATTACTCATCCCGCGGCAGAAATTTGTCAAGCGGGCCGAGACGCGCCAGCCAGCCCTTTTTTTCAGACTTATATGAAATAATCAAACGGTTGGCGATAATACAAGCGAAACTTATAAAATTAAAAAAAAAAAACTGGAGCCGCGAATAATATAATTTACCACCAAAGACGACGGAGTGAACAGCGCCGAGCCTGGCCGAGGCGAGTATGGCGATTATCGCCTCGGGAATGAGCGGCATGTAAATGAGGACGCGGTCGCCCTGCCGGACGCCGAATTCGCTCAGGGCTCCGGCCAGTCGGGACGTTCGGTCCAGCAGCTCGGCGTAACTGACGTAGCGCACCGTCGAGGTCATCGGACTGTCGTGGATGAGCGCCGTCTTTTGGCCCAGACCGGCGGCCACGTGTCGGTCCACCGCGTTGTAGCAGGCGTTCGTCTCGCCGCCCACGAACCTGAGAATTCAACATTCTGATTTTAAGAACGACTCTTGCTCCGTTTTGTCTTTACAGTTTTTGTGGCCGCGGAATTAAGGTTGCATCCTATCACGGAATCATTTACGGAAATTTGTTTCACTGAATATTAATTTACAGTTTATTTTCAATTGTTAAATGCTCGTTTGAGCTTGAGCTTAAGCTTCTTTTTTAAATGAACTGTAATGAAATGAATTTTGCTCAAAATTTAGCGGAAATTTAATTAAACGCAATATTTACTTTCAGTCCTTATCGTTTTGAACGAAAGAAAAATATGAATGATTGTCAAGTCCGTTCGTACATTGACTTATACTACTGAAACTAATAACCGTTGCTTTAAATAATGAAAAACTTCACAGCAATTTTAAACGCTTTCGCTTAATTACTTTTATTAAATTTTCGTTCAATACAGTTTTTTTCAAAAGTTGACGGATTAAGTGTAGCAGAAAAGAACCAGTTGCATCAGTTCTTTAATAAAAATCTGGAGCAACTTATCTTATAAGTATCTTAGAAAGTTATTTCAAGGTTGCCTTCTAACTTTTATTACTTTTTAAATCTTCAATTATATTTGAACTATAAGAAGTTTCCTCGTTTGCGTTTTAGTATTCAAATCTATCTTCAAAGCTAATAAAAAGTGATATTAATTTTTTTTAAACATATTAAAGATGTTTGATAAACTTATTATGATATGAAAAAAAAAAAATTAATTTTAATTAAAATTTTTTGCAAATATATATTCTCGTCAGTAAGCATTCGATTTACAATTAAATTTGACCTACGTCATATTGCGAGTTCAAGCTTAAATGTGTTGTATTTATTTATAAACAGTCATCCAATTGTTTTTGTGACCTGTATGCATAAGGAGATGTTCCGGATTCTGGAAAAAGGACTTTAATAAGACTTTGAATACCTAAAAAATTGTGTCAATTATTACTGTGCCCTCTTTAATTACTAAACCTTTATTGCACTTTCTGGTAAAATAAAGAATCATTAAACCCTAGAAATACTTATAGCCGCTAACAGGAAAAACAATAAAAACGTAGTCTAGCAATTCTATATTCGATAACACAAAACCCACAGTAATTAATTACTCATAACGCCTGCTTAGCGGGCCCAGTACCTCTCATAAGTACAGTGTAAACTATTGTATTTAAAATTGGCTGTGACATAATGAAAAGGTATCTAAATATTTCCTCGTAACTTTGTTAAAGAATCATCAAAATAGTCAATAAATGTGAGTATAATGAAGAGCTTTAATTTTCTTTTATTTACTAATCTTTGACGGGAATATTTAAAATTCCCGTTACTTCCATACAATATTTTAACTTAGAAAGCGTACAAGTTCTCACCATTTTGTAAAGGGTTCATTAGTATTATCCAAGACTCTATCCCAAGGTCTGCTCCAATCGATGCATTGTGCTACTTCCGCCCAAAATTCTTCAGGATTATCGATGGATCGTCTGAATGTCTCTTCGTACAGCGGGCTGCGATAGCGATTTTGATTCAGTATATAATCTGCATAGGAAATGATTTAGTTCAACACTTAATCGAATGACCCGTCTACGATACGATACTTTTTAAATTAAACGCAGCGATTTTTTGAAACAAAGAAAAAAAAAATTAATATTGAGACGGTGCTTTGAACTAAATTATAAATTTATTTCGTGAATGATATCAATGATGACGAGCAATGCCGGGTCGTGGGAATCGTTTGAAAAATGTTGAAAGCACAATACGAGAGCAGCATTTTAAGCTTACGTGTCAGTCATTGTATGTTAAGTGCTTTGGTAACAATTATTTTTATAAGCATGTAACTCCATTTTTCCTAATTTTTTATTGGCCATAAATTATGCATTGCGAAATTGTTTAGGCATTTCTAAAAGTTTCTTTAATTACTTCCTGGAAACACTAAATCTTTGCTGCAATACAGGTTATCATTTTTTTTAAACTTCAAGCGTAAAAAAATGTGTAATTATCAATCGATATAAATCATTGATAAAGGACAATACGATGTTTTTAGATTTATCAATCTTATAAATGTATTGAAAGTTTCACATCAATAAGAACGAATTGCAGCCAATTCTATAGAAAATTACTATTCTCTAATCTTACCATAATTTTTTAAACAATTTTTGCCACTCTTTCTAACTCTTTTTCAAAATTAATTAGTAACTGGCTACGAAGAAATTCTTTTTATTTGACCCTACGGAGATTATGGTGGAAGTTGGTCCGTCTTTTATAATAAACAAAGTTCACATCAAATCAGAATATTAAATTTTTTTACGACTTTACAGTAGTAAATTCTAATTTACCGAATCAAAAGACGTATATGTGCAGTCTAATAAAATTCTCAGTCTATATTTTAAGATATGTGTCGATTATTCACTTTTAATGAAGTTTTAAATAAAAAATATTTGGTGTTATTATTAAACATTAAACGACATTAAATAAAAAAAATCAATTATGTATAATTTTCATTTGATGAATGCGGTAACGTATAAAATTGTTTTTAATGTTTCTAATGATTTTTCCATCGTCAAAATGCAGTATTTACAACAGATGAGAAAGCAAAAAAGAACGGGCTTCCGGTGGTAATGTATACACATTTATAAGCAGAATGCCAGTTGCCTGTGAAAAAAAAAGAAAAAAAAAACGAAAAAAAGAAATTCTTAAACATCCGCGATGAGTTCATTAGCTTTAAAAAAAATTTAAAGTCACGAGCGACCCTCGTTAAATTCAAGAGTCTCGTCGATGCGCCGCTGCATTTCATTTCATGCTAACTATCAAAGTTGATTCTCCGCTTGTCAAGTTTTAATTTTTTTTTTCTAACAATGGCTTTCGCATGGAATTTTAGGACAAATCTAAAGATTTTGTAATTCGTTTTTTTTTACATTAGAAGAACCGCCGGAACAATTATGCATCATTATCAGGCAGATCTATTAAATTTTAAAATCTGGGTAGCATCTTTTGAAAATAGCCAGTTAAAATTCTTTTCTTAATTAAGTAGATGCTTTGTTAGACTATAATTGCTTTCTACTTGTCTTTCCATTATTCTGTCTTTTCCTCCCACTTTTTTGCAAATGACATATCACTTTTTCACTCTTCTCTTTTTCTATTTTGCTTGTCGGAACGTTTCTATTAATTAGACCTTTTGTATTATTAATTTTTCTTATTTTCTGGATGCAAATTCGTTTTACTAATGAATCATGAAAAAGTTTATTTTTATGCAATTTTATATTCATTTAAAGGTAGCATAGCTGTAGCATAGCTAAATATAACGCATGTAAACAATTCAGTGATATTTTAATTAATGTTTTAGAATACTGAATAAATAGAATAAAACGAAGCACATAGCTTTTTTACAATAAGTTTTTAAAATGCATATTAAGTACGTAAATATCGTAAGAATTATTACCGCCTTAATTGAAATACTTCACTGTTGTTAAAGTCCGTTGTTATTTCGGAGACTAAATTCTTTCACTATACTTATCAACACATAATTTACGCCCAAAATCTATTGTACATTTTCCATTTAATTAGATTAATCTCTTATTCACAAAATCTCATTCGCACACAGTCAGGCATGTAAGCGAAAAGCTCACCGGCAGCTTCGCTCTTCGTCCTCAGCTTGGACCTAATCTTGGCCTCGAAATTATCCTTATCCGAATTTTCATCCCTCGAGTTCAAGATTTCGCTTTGCACCTGATCCAACATCTTCCCCCTCGCCTGACAACTGGCTCGAACGAATCAACGGAGGTCAAAAGTCAGCAACGACGAAAAGCTCCGCGACCCGCGTCACAGACTGTAATACCGATATCGTCGTCGCGTCCACGGAGTCGCGTCCATCCACCAGAATTAGGAGACGAGTCCCGTTCCGTCGCCTGTCTGCACCGAATCCTCCTTGCTCTCTCGCGATTGGCACCTCGATTTAACGGTGAGGTTTTAGCACTAACTGGCTTCGGTGCGATCGGGCGTCCGAGAACAGACTGTCGCGGTCTCGGTCTATGCCGCTAAATAATGTAGACTCACGGCGGACATCGGCTGAAGCCCCCCGATCTTCACGGAAGTGGGGATTTACTCGTGTTCGAGCATTTTTTTGGCTCGACCGCTTTGCGCAATTTGCATAATTTTTTATCTTGCCTTTTTATTATTTCAAATATATCGAAACATTTACTAAATTAAAGCACGCTCGAACCATTGATTTTTTTTATTCCCAAGATTGATTATTAAAGCCGCTTTCGAAAATCAATTTTCGGACAAAACCATGCAGTATGAAAAATTAGAAAGGTTATATAGCTTGTAGTTAGAAGAAAAATTGTTCTTCTTACACTTTGCTTGTTCCGCTGCACTTATAACATTTGGCAGTCAGGTGACTGACAGCTGTAGATTGCAGCATGGCTCTTAGTAAACGCATATTCCACGATTACATCCACTTTGTTAGATTAGTTACCTAAGTTTATTTTTTTATTTGGCCTTGCTTGTTTTTTTATCACTACAATTTCAAGATAGTACTTAAAATAGTATGTCCAAGCTGCCAAGCTCAAAGAACTCTCCTATAGGCTATGCTTTTTTAGTACAAAGTGTAAAATTACTTATAGTTTTTACCAGATAAGACTTAGAAAATTATTAAAGCCAAGCCGTAATTCAGCTGGCCAAACTTTGTTAATAGACAGTTACTTATCACACGCGTCAATTATGTATAAATACAAAATAAAAACTTGAAACGGATGACAAAATAGCTATCGAAACGTTGTCGATTTTTGACATTTATAATAAAGTGGCTCTGTCACTTGAAATCTGTAAATTTTCTCTTTTAGTATTGTTTTTATTACTTCTGTACTTATTAGTTCCTTATTTCCCGGGAACGATACATTTAGAGCCTTAATCTTACTTGCCACCATGTCATTTTGTGCACCTTCACACCATTTTCCACGTGTGGTCCCTGCACGTAAGCGTAAGAAATAGTGCAACTTGAACATTTGGTATATTTCTATTGTATTTTTTGTCTGCGCCAGGTAATACTGTGTACGAAAAATATTCAACACGCTTTGGAGACAAGCTAGTCGCCCGCAAAGCATTTGTATGTGTCTTGTATAAATATTACGTTAACAATAACTTAATTTATAGTATAATTTGATGCACAGTCGTTCATAGTTTACTTCAGATTTCAAGGAGAACTACACTAAAAGCTCAGTCTGATTGCACTCGTTCGAAATAGGTAACAGAGCTTTATTCGCAAAGCAGTACACGAGTGGGTTCTTACAGAAATCTTCATTTGCTAAGTACTAATTGGAAGTATTAGAGAAGGAAAAAATAAAATAAAATAATTGAAGAAGCATTTGTTGATGTCGATGTAAAATTTTAACAAAATTATACTAAAAGAAGCTTAAAAATAGAGGATTTTCAAAATTTGTAATTATTTCTTAGCAAGCTGTAAAAAATTTAAGTTTTTTTTCTTAAATTGCATAATATTTAAAATTTCCATTTAAATATCTTCTCCGAAGGTAAAGGAAATTTAATTGTTTCGATTTCATTAAGAAATTTTGTAATTTCTGAAATATTTAGGTAATAAGTCGAAAGACTTAAGAATAGGTCTTTTGCATAGAAATGTTTCTAGCATTCAAAGGAAAGTACTTGCTTTCGATAAAATCAAAGTGTTATAGTATACAAATGAATTTAAATGTAGATTCTTTTGATAAAAGCGATAAAGTGATGCTTTTTAGACTACATGTTAAATAATATACTTCAAAGAATATTACTTTAATTTAATTAAAATTAATAATTTGAATATTTTTAATCCATTATTTCTTGTAGAAGAATGCTTTTTGGTAGGTCTATATATCTTTGGTAAGTTCGATCACCACACACGACTGCAATCGATACGAATGTGTAAGAATTTTATGGAAATATGAAAATGAATCGGGTCTTTAATGTATTATTGAGTGATTGAAGTAGTGCCTACAAAATCAAAGCGTCGGTTTCCTCTTCCCCTCGCAATGTGCGTCACGTGCGGGTCGAAAGTGCAGAAATAAAGTCGGCGGGGAGATTGTGGTAATATTTTTTTTTTAGATGGAATAAAAAAAAAAAATTAAAATAAAAAAAGTATTTAATAAAAGTATGACTTGCGTTTTATTTTTATTCATGAAGTGTGATGTTATTTCAATTAATAATTTAACTTATTCAAATTAACGCGCGCAAACTACCCAAGTAATTCTTAACGCGTAATGATTAGAGTAGTACCGGACTACAGTTAAATAGCTTAGGTAAATTTGAAATCCTTTTTCTACTCGCGGACTCCGAAGTGTACGGACGTGTTCCACCTTAGTCGCTCTTAGTCTCTCGTAAGGATGTTACATTGTTTAAATAAAGTCTCTAATTAAATCGATAATGGCTTACTTTCATTTGACAATTCACGCACATACCTGCTAAATCATCAAAGTGCAATTTAAGTTAAAATATTATGTGATTTCTCGAAACGAATGAACTTTAACTTTAATATTCATCTAACGACGACTTTGATTCTTCCCCGTGAATTTTTTAAAAGTTCTTCGCATAAAAATGTATTCAATACTTATTTGGAATTATGATTGTCCGTTCCAAGCTCGTCCATGAAATCTTCCTTTTTATGTTCGTCAATTCGAATGCATAAACTTCTCGGCACTCAACAAACAGCTCGGTACACAAAAGCCTTCATTCTCGTTCGCGATACAGAAGTAGATAGAACCTTCATTCAATAATAAGCCATCTTCCGTACTCGCTGAAGCGGGACGCCATTTCAGAGGCAGGAGCATCCTGACCTTCGCCGGCGACATTCCGCATGATCTATTAATCCGGAGCGCTCCTTATCAAATCAGTCTCGCCCGAAGTATTTTTCTTCGCTCGTCGGCGAGAAGCGACGCGCGGAGAGAAGAAAAAGAAGAAGAAGAAGAAGAAGCCGGATCGACGCAAAGGAACTACGACGCACGACGCCCGGCTCTAAGGGATGCAAGGTGCGTGGAGCGCGAGAGCGAGATCCAATAAGTCAGAGTCGCTCGGGTCACGTCGCGCGCGGCGTCGCTTCTTCTTTATTTAGCCTTCGGCGAGGTATAGGAAGAGAGAAAGAGAGAGAGGCGGCGGCGGCGGAGGAGGAGGAGGCCTCGTCCGAATCGAATTTCTCACCGGTGTTGTACGCTCTCTCATGCGTATGTATCGCGGGCGGGCTCGAAAATTGTGTCATTTGACTCCGGCCTGCATGATTCTTTATATGTAATACGGGCGAGGTGCGAGAATTTCGTTTTCAGCTCGCCGGAAAATGACAATCGACACGCTCGCGCTCTTCGGGTTGGAGCCGTTTTCCCGTTTCTTTTACTTTTTAAGGCTCGCAAATGCTTCACATTTATTCGGCGGTATTACTGTATTGTAGGAAAAACATTCGTTGCGCGCAATTTTCGCGAATCTATACAAGTGATTGAATTATTACCCATTCTAATGAACAAGTTTTCGAAAAAACAAAAAAATAAAAAAGGCAAGTTTCTTTGGGCTTTAAAATGAAAATTTAATAATAATAACCATTTATTAAAGTGCATGGAAAAGTAAATAAAATTATTAATCATTACTGCAAAATACATGAGAAATTAATCGCGTGTATATATACTTGGCGTCTCATTAATTTAAAGTAAAATATAAAGAAGAAAGATTCGTAAGAACGTGCATTTTTCAAAAGAAGTTATTATACTTGCTATTTGTACACCACGTTCTGCTGCCATTCAACGACTAATTTCCCACAAGACTTTTACGTCTGCTTCTTTTTTCCTTGGGTTTTTTCATGTTTTATTACAAAACGACTTGAGTCTCCGCCGTCATCTTTATTGGGATGAATGGGAGAATGGAATTAAAGTCTTTTTTTTTGAGAAGAAATTCTCGAGCTAGATGCTTGTCGAACGACGGCTTACATAAATTTAAAACACAATTTAAAAATCAATAAGGGAAGTGGTTCAATTAAAAAAATCAATTGAAAACAAATGAAATTGGCTTTTGGATTATGAAAATTTTAGAACGAAAAGGCAAGAATTATTCATTTACTATACGACTAGACATTCGTTTTTTACTATTATATGTATTATACACAGGAAAATTAATAAAAACTTTGATTAAAAATATAAGTAAACATATGTTTACCATATGACTATTAAAAAGATCTATAAATTTTGCTCTGAGTCTCATGTATAAGCTAGGTTTTGTCACTACAGAGCCATTGCTTACTTGTGGCACAATAATATATTTAACATATTCGGCTTTCGTGTGCAGTTCGGTTCGATTAACGGCAGAATTTCAAATGGAATTCATGCGTCTAGTATAGAAGAACGCATGTACATACATGTTGAGGGGAAAAGACATCCCGCGGCATTTTCTTTCTTTTATGGATTTTCGATGCATAACGAATGAAGATTACGTAAAGTCAAAGAAGAGGCTTGAACATTTAACTTTTATCACCTATTTTAATTTTATTGACTTTTAAAAACTTTTAATAAACTGCAGAAAAAAGTCACAAAAGCTTTTGATTTTTTTTTATTTATCCATTTTTATTGTCTTCGATAGAACGTAGAAGTGTCTTATTGGGCATCATGCAGTTTCATTGCGATGTGAATGATAATAAGCAGTTATTTTAAGAACAATTCTAATTTAAAATTAAAAATATCTCCATTATTATTCCGAGTGTTTAGTATACATGTAAAAGTGTTATCGAGCATCCAAATGCTATAATAGTCTGAAGCAAGGTTTTCATCTCAAAGAGGATCAATTATTGTCTAAAATATTGAATCGACCAAAGGCAATAATTATTTTACAATCATTTTCCCGGCAGAAGTTGCATCTTCTAAAAACTCTACTCGTCATTATCCACTCCGGCCAATAAAAAAAATTAGTATTCTTTCCTGCCTCTAGCTGCTGATCCTTCTATTTCTAAGCGTTCCTCGCAACGATAAAACAAAATCAGCTTATCTTCATGTCTCATTGACTGCTTTATCAGATCGATTGTTGCGTCAGTTGCGTAGGTGCAGGAAAGCTCGCGTGTGTAGGCGTCAAGCTGTATATGAAGTACTAACCTGTTGCTCCGTTCTTCCACCCCTCCCCCCCCCTGCCTTTCGCTGTACCTTTTTTGCACTTTCTCCGCCCTCCGCTTTTCGAACTGTTTAAGATAATTGGGTAAAACTAGAACACAGCAGGTCGGGTTGTTATTGTACCAATTACTTATCATTAAATAATTGGTCGCAAAAATTTAATTACTTTGACTCTTGCTCTTGTTTGCATTGTTAAAGAGAAAACTGTAAATCAGAAGGTATTCTGACTTCTCAACTTTCCTTTAAATTTTAAATCAACCGCACTGAAAATCTTTGGCTAATTTAACTTTTATCACTGTGGCTCAAATTTGAAAGTTTAGTCCTTTACTTTTCAATCTTCTTGAAGATGTAAGAGAAATAAGACCACGGCCCCCGGGATTGCACAAACTCCCTCAACCTGTTAACGTGGTCTCGCGTGTAACCGGGCAAAACCTCGGAAGATGTTAGTGCCCGTAGAAGTATAACGCGCTGTTCGGCAAAAAAAAAAAATCTTAATCTCGCTCACGAGATTATCTTCGTGCATGAAATAATTAAGTTCCGCTCGGACTTGGCAATTTACTAATGAATATTAAATAATACAATGGATAAAGTCCTCTTTGGAATGTATGTGTATTTCGTTCTAAAAGAATTTGATTTTTTAATTAGATATCTGTCTAATAGTCTAACGAATTTTTACGATTGAATATAATTAAAATTGTGCGTAGCTGCAGGAATTAAACAATAGGATGCCTTGAAAATCACCCTCTTTGTTTTCGAATTGGTTTAGCCAACGCATTTACGAGGGCTCGTCTTTCGAGTTTCCTGCAGAAATGACAGGAAGATTTCACGCAAGGCGAGCATCGAAAATGGGTCGTGGACGATGCTATTAAGCATGCATGGAGAAAGGAAAATTCTTACGTATATACGTGTATGTCCTCAAGAAAAATTCGTTCATTATTATTTATCGTTACACTAGAAGGATTCAGTCGCTTGAAAATGCTTGGACTTGACGTTGGACGTAATATAAATTTTTAACCTCTGACATGCTCGTTTTATGCGTTTAATTGAACTTTTATGAAATTTCAGATGTTGCTCATTGTATTCAAAATATTCGAACTCTGTTGCATCAAAATTCTGTGTTCTAGAGTCATTATAAGTTTCGTAACAATAGTTAATAAATAATTATTACCCACTGAAAATTTAACTTATTTAAATATTTCACTTGACATCGAATGGCTAATGAAATCAGTTAGAATTAATTATTTTGTCTGCAAACGTGGACTTTTCAACTATTAAAATCAGTGAAAATTAACTGAAATTCACTTAATTATTGCTGATTGTTTTTTTGAGAGCACTGGCGCGAAACGAACACGCCTCCATCGACTTGCAACATTCGAAACGAGAGGGTAAAGCAGATCTCAATAAATCAATTATATCTGCCATTATCTGTTAAAACTCCTCCGCCCCTCGGGAGCCTTTGCGCGAATCGAATCGAAATTGAAAACGCGCCCGTGGACTAATTAAAATCGGCGGTACGCGTCGGGCGCGAATGCGCAGTGCAAACACCGCGCGCGGAGAGCAAGGGTTGATTTTAGAAAGTCATTAATTACCCCTTTGTTTGATTTAATTTACTGAAAACTAGAGCGGGGAAAGAGGCTACGGGGGGAGCGAATTACGAGCGCGGGGCGAAATTTCCGTCGTGCGCGTGTATAATCAGCTGGTGCCCCGCCGCGGTCCGCGTCCTTCCCCCGGGGAGCGCGCGCGCCGCGCAAAATACGAGAAACTGCGCGAGGAGGCGAAAAAGGAAGGTGAGAATTCGCCGACGCGGGGGGGAAGAGGATCGGTTAATCGATTTATGCCGCCTGCAAGCGCCTTAATTAAGTATTAGTTGCTTACGAGTTCATTGGAAATCCTATTGAAAAGCAGCATTGAGAAGAGCCTTCGAGTGCTGAAGGCTCTTTTGGAATCTTGTATTTTTGTCGATTTTAATTGATTCCGTTCTACTTTTATTTCAATTCGAGAGTCTAATGATTTTCAGAAACGACTACGCTTTAGCAGCAGCTAGTAAGTGCCCCATTAAGAAACACCGCAGGAAGCATTGCGCAGAGAATAACAACTTTCCATCTCGGCGGCAAGGTTCACGATCTTTTACAATTTCTTACTGCATGCTTAAATTAACCAAAAGCTACCAAGATAAGCAGTTAAACTAACCAGCTTTTAGCTCCAAAAAGAATTCACCAGCTTTCTGCCAGGAAAATAATAAACAAAACATGTCTGCCTATATGCAGAGAAGGGAGATTAGTTTGATATGTTTGCGACCAGGACTCTTGTTTTCTTCCGCTTCATATTGAACGAGAGGCTTTTCTGCTTTATAATCTGTAACGCAGCTAAAGCGCTCCAGTTAAGAAGCGAGCAAAGCCAATTTACGAAAGAATATTTAGCTCGAAACGAAGAGAGAGGGAGAGGGCGCCCGGCAGGGAAAAGAGCGCAGCGTTTAGAAGACTCAATAGAAAATTCGATCTCACTGCAACTGACACGGCGCGTCGCAGAGAGAGTGAGGCAGAGAGAGAGAGAGAGAGAGAGCCGCGCTTGCACATGGACAAACTCCATTATCGAGGCTTGATAATTATCGGAGGAGGAGGAGGGCTCCGCGAGCTTGCTGCAAGTCGGATGCGATTAATGCGCTCGCGGGGCGCGGCTGTCGAACAATCCTAATGGCCTTCGGACGGCCACCTGATGCTGCACCGCTGCTGCTCTCTCGGGGAGGCGCGCTCGCGAAATTTGACGCCCCTGCGCGCCGATTTATATCCCCTCATTATGCGCGATCCCCTGCGCCGAGTGGCGCTTCTCTCCTCGCCGAGAGAGAGAGAGAGCCGAGCACTTATTCAATAAGGCGAGTATCCTCCTCGCTATTGCGTCAGTCGAGCTCGTTGTAATACAGAAAAGATTCTTCTTCCCGGAATTTGCCGACTTTGCTCCCTATTTGCGTTGCATTACTTCAGGCTGATTTTCGCATGATTCGATTGCAAGATTCGATAATACGATGCTGCGCGCGCCGTGTTTTCCGGTAAATTCGTAATTGTATAAGTAGCTGGTTCTTTTCCTTGTGCGTTGAGAATTTTGTGGAAAGTTACAAATTGGAAACCCATGTTAATCCAACGGATTTCACTGCGTCGGCGTTAAAAGTTGAAAAAAAAAAAATTGCTCGAAAAATCAGATAAACTTGTTAATCTTCTTTGTATTTCAAATCAGCTTAAGTATAAGCGCTTTAACACCGTTCGCAATGAAACAAGCGAGCTTACGAACTGCGCAATTGCTCAAAATGTGTGCAGATTTTAATTCTCCACAATTTAGCACAGCCCCGATACATCTCTATACATATATAAATTTTACCAACGCTCCGAAGCCTCGCAACCGAGCGGTGAGAAAAGTCCGCCTCGCCCTCGCGAGCCTGTCTTCACATCGCGCAATCTCGCTCTCCCGTGCCTTTAGCGTCCAAAGGACGCGCAGAGAGCCGAAGAGACGAGGACGACGACGACGACGACTGGCCGAGAGCATCCTCTTGCGCGCGCTGCGCGCCGTTTTCCCGTGTGTCTCTCCCGAGCGCGAGTGCGCGCGCGCTTCCCCCCGCGACGCGTATTTAAGGGCCGATCCTGCCGCCCGAGTCATCATTCCGTCGCGCTCCAGCCCAGCGATCGAGACCCCCCCGCCCGAGTCCTCCTTCCTCCGAGTCTCCACCAAGTCTTTGGAGAGTGACCGGTTGTCTGCGCATTCGAACCGAAACACCTCAGGGGTGAGTCCTGCACCGTTTTGCATCTTTTTATATTGGGCGTCCTGCTGTTTTAATCGGTAGGGGTTGATGTTCTTTCGATTTGTGGGGAATATTTTTATAGGGACTAACGTTCGTTTAGTTATTCACTGCCCTTTTAACGCGTTGAGAATTTTCTGAGATTTCTATGAAGCTGCATTGCAAAGTTTTTATCGTCAAAAACACACATGGGTGGCCTGGTGGGAGATAAGAAAACTTTGGGAAACTGTTGCGCGCGGTGTTGCTTCCGGACGAAAAACTTTTTTCGCCCCCGATGCCAAGTTTATTTCGCGACCGCTGAAAAATTCAGTC
Source organism: Ormyrus pomaceus (assembly GCA_900474385.1). NCBI lineage: Eukaryota > Metazoa > Arthropoda > Insecta > Hymenoptera > Ormyridae > Ormyrus > Ormyrus pomaceus. Next base: position 133,770 of record UCOM01000079.1, read on the forward strand.
CCAAAAATTAGCTCGCGAAAAGTGACAATTGTTACTGGAAAATATCTTAATGACACTTTTTTTAGTACAAGGAATTATTTTGCTCTTTTTCGAGAAACTGTGGCGGGGTGAAAAATTAATAGGGTACTTAAATTTCACATGGTAAAGAAATGGGCTTTAAATGTGGATTTAATTATTTTGGTTTTAAAAATGTATAATTATTAATTTAAGAGCGTCACACTGGTTGAAATAATAGGTAACAAGATATGCGTAAGTACTGTTTTAAATTAATTTCAGAAGTATTCTATTTCTACGACAAAGTTTCCAAATTATTTATTCAAATATTCTGTAACTATAAACTTCGTAGTTAAAGTGAAAAACTGTATTAATAAATTAAAATACTTCTTGTAGAAGCACACTTTGCTATTAATTGCACGAAATTAATTAAAAAATTTAAAACAATTGAGGGAAATACTGTGCAACTTAATCTTTTTTCTAATTAAATGTTTCTCAAAATAATTATTAATTTTTTTATTCCAGATTCAATTGTCCAACATTTGATAATTTTGTGACTTTCCTCTCCCCTAAATGATACAAGTTTATTATATAATTTTTATTTACATTTTTATGCAAATCTTGTATTTATTTCCTTATTAAAAATAAATTTAATCGAAAACATATCAAAACATGTAAAAAGAAGCTGAATTGAAAATGCATTAAAAGGATGTCATCGTATACGATTTACGTTTACGTAAAAGAATATACAAAAATTAAGTATTCTGATATCAATTTTCTTGTCAACGCACCTTCCATTTTATGCGAAAGTTCGATTATCAAATCAAAATATTGAATTTCTTTGAGTAAAAAAGAAACTCAAATGTTTAAATTTGCCATCTATTCTTAGATGTATCGAGAAATTTAACTTATTTAACAAACTAAATTTAGTAGTTTTTGGTTCATTTCTTGCAACTATTAATGTCTCAATACTTTAATAAGTAATCGTAATAAAAATGAGCTTTAAACTTGTACTATTAACCATTTTGATTTTAGTTTAAAAAGTTTTAAACTCAAATACGTGCTTTTGAATTTTCTCGAGAGACCGATTCATTTGAAGCTTTTTCCGCTGGTAAAGCACAAAGTTAACGGACTTCCATTTTGCGTGCAAGTGGTGAAGTAATTACCTCATACGCATAAAACATTGTTCGCGCGCGATTTATATGTCAATTTTCTTGCCTTGGATCTCCAGGAAGTAACCGTAAAGAGCTACTTTGTCTACACATTATTCTGAAAATGGTTGGATTATCGAGAGAAATTTTCTTTGATAAAGGAATATTTTATGCTTTTCATTGACATTTTTTTAAACTGTTAGATTTTATCGTGAGAGAAAATTGACTACCAAATCATTGGGTTTACTTTCATAAAAAAAATAAAGGGTTTGTTACATTTACTTTGTTATAGTTATAAAAGACAGATCTTTCCGTGTTATAAAATTACTTAAAATTGAAATAAAAATTAATAAAATGATTGGCAGAATAAAAACATACAACTTCTGGTATACACGGACCGTGAAAAAAAAAGAGTAATTTTTTTCTCATTATTATCGTATGTTCTTATATATCTTTATACAATGCGCAAATGTTAAAATGTAATTAATAATAAACATCATCTTTTCTATTCCTATATGGATTATATGAACAAAAAAGTTTTTTAATAAATAAAATGCATGAAATCTACTTATTTAGTAGAAAAAGCTAAAAAAACTTTTATTTGTTTTATTGTATGCAGTCCTGCGTTAAATTTATATTCGTTTTTATCCAATACTAAAAAATGCCTATAATATCGATTAATCGATTTGATTCCTTATTTTTCACTTTGATTTACGAGGTGATAGCATCACAGCAACGTAAAGTTTACGAATAAGCTTAATCTTATAGCAATTTATTTCAGGGAAGACTCGGAAATGTATTTGTTTAGTCTTCATTCAATATTCTGATAAAGATTATTCCACTATAATTTGAAATAAAAATATTTATATATTTTTTAAATTTATTTCCTTATTACCTTTGTAAATATGTGTTGTAAAATCTTTTAATTATTTCTTATCTGGATCGTTAGTTCTGTACGTTACTTGCATAGTTTAGATTACTTCATTCGACACTCTTGAACTTTCGTAATATTGCAGTGTAGTAGAAAAATTAAAAGAAAAACTTGATAAACTTCTTTCAAGCTCCACACTCGGCAGAACTTTGGAAACTGGATTTTACAAATTTTATAAAGTTATAATTGAAAATAAAACGGTCTCCAAGTGAGTGATAAAATTGTCTTGTAAAAGGTGAAAAATTAAAAAATATAAAGAAAAGATTTTGCTGGCAGTGTTTTTATAATAACACGACATAAATCATGTACGTGTAACTAATACACAATTCGACCACCCCAAATTAGAGAGAATCTAATATTTTGGAAACTTTTTCATATTTATGCTTAGCTTTCGTCGAGTCCATAAAAGATTTAAGCGGATAATTTCATCAAAGTTAGTTTAATTGAGCTCTTTTTGTTCATAGATTAAATTTTGTCAGCTACCTTTTGATTAAAATGATAATTCTCGCAGGAGATGTACGATAAAAAGGCAGTGAAAAAGCTGTCCACCTTCAGTTACAGTCCACCTTTTCATCCGTTATTTATATTCGTCGAAAACAAAGGAAAATGCGGCTGCAATGTTGCCCGGTGACAGGCTGCCTCTTTCAATGATTGCAATTTAACGACAATAAAGGAAGAGCATAAGCGCTTCTCGACAACAATTTTATTTCCCCGATGAAAACGCCAGTGCGAAAGCGTGTTCCCTTGTTTGCGCGCTTTTTTTCTCTCTTTTATTCGTCCTAATAGTACAGGCGAAAGCAGCCGAATTTACAACGTGCTCGTAATTTGACTTTTCATATTACGGGTATCGGAACGACCGAACAAAGCTGTATTTAAAGATGTTATGACACGTTGGGAAATAAATGAACGATATTACACAAATTTTTTATTAAAATAATAATATATTCTGAATGAAAATACTTTGTGCTCAAAAAATGTACGCGCGTGAGAGAATTTATGCAGCTTAATTGATTTTAAGCTTTCTTTTATACCAGTGTATTAAATATTTTACTTATATGGAGAATGTTTTTGAGCGTTCGGCTATCATAGATTAGTTAGTCTCGTGTACATGTTGAAAAGCATTCCATAAAAATAATCGTATACGAGTTGATTAGTTCGCTAACGATTTTCGATTTTAATTTTAAGTTACACTAAAATTTGATATTAAACGCAAAAAAGCGACAAAGTAATTTTTAAACCCGCATAGATTTTTACGGCGCCGTAGATATTAAACAAACACAGAAGAGATTCCAAATTGAGTAAGCAAAAATTTAACAATATTAAATAAATTTTCCCGCGCTTAATTGCATAACTGATTCTAAACTCTAAAAAGTAACGAAAAGATCGGGCCAAGGCTTCGGACGTGAACAGGAACGAGACGTCGTTTAATTATGTTTTTATCATATTACCATTTTAATGTGCGATCCACTTACTTTACGATGTTCTCCGCGTTACGCGCTTTGAAACGGTGTATTAAAGTTACGCGATGTAAAACCGGTACAAGTATTCTATCGCTTTCAAATCGATGACATCGAAAACGAAATTTTTATTTCGCTCCAACGACACGGCATAAACTATTTTACTGTTTCGCAGTAGTATCACGTATTTTCCCTGATCTATTTAATTTAGAAGAACGGCGCGCTCTTCTTATTGAATAAATATCTTCCTTTAGTTGCGCAGCGATTTAAAATTTATTAATCTGTCAGCGAAAAAAGTTTGGACGAAAACGCTCCTCTATACGAAATCGTGCATCCTGCATGCGGTTTTGCGCGTGACGCCATAAACTAAGAATATAAAACCTTTCCATTTCGATGTTATTTATAAAAATAGAGAAAGAACAAAAAAACTTGAAACGGGTGCTGAAGTGAAATAAAAGTGAAAATGAATTAAAGTTTAATGCGTTATAGCAAACATTGAAACTAAAGTTAAACTAGTTTTTAAACTACAGATAAATTAGTTTTTCGTGAAATTAAAAATTAGCTAAAATTAGTATTACACTATTTTGTCAGTTGCTTATATTAAGTTAACGTTTAATAGATTTATAATGAACTTGCAAATAATTAATTTCTAATATAATTAATATAAAAGATCAGTAATTTGGTGACTGATGATGGCCTCAGAATCTGAATAATAAATATTGCGCGTTTATTATTAATACGCTTATATTTTGCTTGGCAACTCGTAAATTATTATTTTATGGATATTAACAGTTTCAAGAGCATCTTGAATTATTACAATAAATTGCAAATAAAACATTGTATGAGTAATGTTAAGGAGTAAGACGTAGCATATTTATTTGTTTTTCTTCTGTATATTCCTTTTTATTATGTAAATTTGTTTACCAAAAAATAAATTTTTTTATAAGGTGTTAATTAAAGCTATGATTAATAGTGTTAATGGTATAGATATTTTGTTTGAATCACATTGAAGACGGAAGAAAGCATTTCTTTTATACAGGTTATTATGGTGTTTTAACGCTGTTCGATATGCAGTGAGATAATTAAATGCGCTTGCATATCTTAGTAATTTCGCATTTCAAATAATTAATTATTGCTGCACTAATAAATTCAATAGAATTTTAATTATCTTTTAATATATGTGCATTCCGTAATTTGAATTAAAATTATTTACTTGGTTTCTTAGTTCGTTTATAAGTAGTTTTAATGTTTTCATTTCCAATAATTTTTTTTGCTTTATATTCGTGCCTTTCTATTGATGCACATTCCGCCAAATTTTCTGAATAAATTTAACTTATTTTAAAATTTACTTCAAGTTTAACTATATTTATGCAAACTATTGTCTTGCTGACGGAATCTAAAAATAATGCGTTGACTGGTCACAGTTTGATGACCTTTAAATTATTCATAGTACTGATTTGTGAAACATTCTAGCTTTTCTACCAGTTTTCATTTAACATTACAAATTTTAAAAGTAATTTTAGAGAAAACTTGTTGTCTAAGTAATTTTTTTAATTAACTCCCAGTAACTTCTTTATCATCTTTTAACTAAATTCTAAAGTTAATAATTTAATTATTAAAAAGATTAGATTCTTTTTTTTATTAAATGTTTTCAATTAAATTTATATTAAAATGGTTATCAAGAAATTCATAAAAATGACTCGTGAATATCGAAAACTTTGAGATAAAATGGTGTCGGCAATATTGGCAAAAAGTCTTAACTTTTAATCCGTGTTAAACGAGTCGCTGCGGAAGATAATAAACATAATCCCCAAACGATGTCGGTACAGAATTTTTGTGGCATTCGGTCGGGATCAATAGTATGAAATTAAAATCACTGTTATTATTATTGTTGCGTCAATTTAAATTTTCGTTACAGATTTAAGCTTTCATCAACATTTGGAAATTGAATCAGCCGTGTTATTGTGTCTTTGTTTGAAGAAATTTGAATCTGTGTATTTTTCATTTTTTTTTTAACAAAGCCCAACTCCCGCTGAGATCAGTTCAGATTCTGTGAACACTGTTAGAAATTTCATTAATTTTAAGAATAATTTAATAATGATTTTGAAGTTTTCTTACAAAGTCGTATATTAAATTTCAAAATTTTCATTAAATATACATTTACATTAAATTAAAATTAAAAATTAAATTAAATTCAATGATTAGATTTTGAAAAAAGACTGCCATTTTTTTAACAGTTAAAATTTTATACTATTTTCGAAACGGAATAATTTCGAATTTATAGTGATTTTAAATTTCTTTAATAATGCATACGTTGATCTTCATTCAGAACACAGCGCAATAAATTCTAAATTTCATCCCGGTTTTGATTATTAAATATGTGGTAAGTATAAATAAAAAATAATTTTTTTTACAGCCCCTTGAACGCAAGAAGTTTAATTTTTTATATTATACCCAGCCTCCTTATTTTATTCATTCGAAATAAATGGCAATTCTCTATTAACCTAAAATTATACGTAATATACGCAGGGGTAAAATTGCTCGAACCCTTGTGGAATTTCAAGTATACCGCGTTAATGAGGTATCGCGTCGGGCATATTACTGCGAAAACTTTCTTTCTGGCAAGCTCGACTATCAATCCCTGACGTATATACGCAAGCCGCACAGCTCGCCGTACAAGGAATTATGTATGAGATACGCACCTCTAAATATAGTTCAAAATCTTCTTCTATAAATATATACATGTGCATGCGTTTCGACGGATGAGTTGAGGGTAAGAATTCCTTATCGTACTGCGTGGATTTCCTTTTTTTTCGTTTACTGTTGATGATTGGCATTAATAAGTGATGTATTAGGGTTTGAAATTTTTGTATTTTTAGAATTTCGGTCGTCTATGTCTACGAAAAAGATTAATATTGAAATTAACTCTTTTATTGATTTACTATATAAACACGTTTTCTGTTCATTTTTTTATTTAGGAGATTTTACAGATTTTTTGCAGTCGGTTAATATAAGTAAACATATTCATGTCCAGTTGTACGGGCATGAATAATAATAAGAAATTTTGACTTTTTTTAGAATCCAATCAATCCCAAATAAAAAAAGCTAGAGTAAAAATCTAAATCACAGACTTTCGTAATTTTTAGCGAAATATTCCGGTACAACGAATTTGCATCTAAATCGAAAATAAGCGAAGCCTTTTCGTTTGGAAATTCGGAGTAAATTTTTTTTTTCATAGAGGCATAAGCCTTATTTAATTTTCTACTTTGATTTGGATATAAAGTAATTAAGAATCTAATGAAGTCGATAAATTTTTTATTGATATATATTTTAATTTATAATTTGTTATACTTTGTCAAGTATTTCACAAGTGACTTAAGTTAAACGCCAATAATTAAAAGTAATCATTTCGTAATATCTAATTCGATTTGGACGTTAGTGAATTGCACTCTAACTTTCAAACGTGCATCAGTAAAAAAGATCTAGCAGTAAAAACCTTTCAATATCGACGAGGCACAGTAAACAACAGCGAACAAACAAGTCGCTCGTAATATTTGATGAGCTACTAACTTTGTTCTTTCATCTGTAAATACAAACGGATACCTCGTCGGAAGAGCTGCTCGATGTCGGGGGCTGCATAAAAACCATTGCAGCAACAGGTTGCCGGAGCATCGGAATATTCTTTATTTGCTTTTGTACTTTCTTTAAATTAATTGTATCATTCTATAATTTTACACTGAAATATAATGTTTATATAATATAATTCAAGACGTTAAAATTAAAACAATCTTCTTAAAATGTGTTGTTTCAAAAGTTTTAAATATTTTCAATTGCAAAACACATTATTTTTAAGACTTCTTCTGGTCGTTACTTTTGAGTCGATATTTATACCCTACAAACTAAATTATTACTCCGAGAATTCTTGATAGGAATTTTAAATAATTATTATAATGATCGAAAAAGCTCTCAAATTGATTAAAAACTTATTTATAAATGTTAGGTGAAACTCAAAACTACGTACAAACTGATAACCCACCGTAAATTACACTTCTAAGCGTATCGTACGAACTATCGAACTGTGCAGAAGATATTCCATCGGCTGATGGCGAAAATAACATTCCTGCGCGCGAGCGACATTGACGTTTAATGAAAATCTCGCGTCGCTAAAAAAATGAGAGAAGAAGGAAAGTCGTTTTACTCGTTTTTCTTCCGCGCTTTCGACGGAAAAAATCGTGAAAGAGACGAGAGGAAAGTTCAAATTAACATTCTTCTATTTTTGCGTTTTTTTTTGTTTTTTGTTAAAATAAAAAAAATATACTGTTTGGTGTGTTAAATGATTTTAATTCATACGATTATTTTCTTAATTTGAATTTGATACGTTTATTTATATTAATTTTCATATGATTTTATCAAAAATGAAAAATAATGTTTTGAAAATATGTTTGTTACAATGTTTATATTATCTTTGACATTAAACAAATATTCATTGACATCATTAAAATGCAATAGTTCTAGAATTCCATATGTGGCGCATTTCGTTAAAAAGCAGATAAAAAATTTATTTGAATATGCTAAACAGTAAATATGAATTTTTAATATTTCAAACGTTACATAGTGTCCCCAAATTACTAATTTGAATTTTATTAATCAAATAAATCAATTCTTCTCAAATCTATTTCAAATTTTTTATATTTAAACAATTACTAGTAATAGTCATTTGGTATAGTTGCATTAAAAATTTTCGTTTCGGTGTATGTTTTCCTCAAACTGAATAAAAACAAGATATTTCAAGCAAGTTGTTTGATCAATCGGAAGAAAATGTGTGGCTTAATTCACGTGGAAAATTCATAATCATTCGCGTAAAGATTCTTTTCGAGGAAAGAATTTTTCCGTGTCTCGTTGAGAAGTTATTTATTTCTTACTCGCAGCAAGATTTACAGTAGCTATATTAGTTGAAAATCGATCATTAAATGAGATAAAGTGTTAGAGATACTATTTTTTTTTAAATATAATATGTATAACAAAAACACTACAATATAATACAATTTGAGGATTGATCCTCGCAAGGCTTGAAAAACATTTTTTTTCTAAATCTTTTAAAATTTTATAATCAATAATAACTAATAAACAATACTAAGAATTATATATTCCGTCTAAAACTCATTAATAAATATAATTTCCTCTTTGAACTAATAGAATTCTTAAATCTGAAAAAAATTCAACTTAAAGTCAATCCGATCCACCATCAATAAAATAAGAAGTCCGAAAGAAAAGTCAGGAAAACTTAATTCACTGCGTCGCGTCTCATCAACAAGTCAGTCCAGTGGGAGTGGGATTGGATTCTCAGTCTCATTGCGCATCACGCGCTACTACGGGAAAGCGGAAAAACCTAATGCTTCATGACGTCTTCATCACGTCCTGCATAATTGAGTCCTTAATTTCACCTAACATTGCCGCGCGTCAAACGAAAGCGATTTGTATATGTAATCGCACGGATGCTTTACGTAAGCTATAATTAAATGATAATATATCGTATCGTGCAATATTTTCTCGTGCAATAATATCGACAATTTTATATAATCGTCGTGTATTGCACATAATTTAACTATCAAGGTTTATTTTAATGGGTACAGTTCAATCATCATTGCACTACCTATATAAAAGGTGATAAAAAGAGCATACTTAACATTCATACGGGCAGTCGGAACGTGACCGATTTCGATATAAACGAGAATAAGAAGACATTCTCGAGTTGGATTATAGTAGTATATGAACAAATTTCCAAACTTTTTCAAATCGTATAAAATAACCACCGGAATAGCTTATAAATCTTTTTGATACTTCGTGCACGTAAACATGTAATAAAAAATAAAGAATTTGTAAATTTAGCTTTGGCGAATAAACCATATTTTAACTTCGAATTTTTCACATCAGTTGATTGGTTTGAAAAAGTACCCAGGCCAATTGCAAGTTTTAAAAACAACTTTATTTAAAATTGTTTCATGCTTGTAAATTTTTAAGTGAAATCTTACCTCAGAAAATTGTCCCGGAAAGACGCAATAAGAGATTTCCTTGTTCTTATCATATTTAAATAAGAAAATTCTCTTTTTAAAAAGGGATTTTCTGGGTTTCTACATTTCTTGCTCTTTTAATTGGATGCAATCTTATTTTTTTAAATATTTATTTTAGTCTTTCAATTTATTTATAAAATCCCTTTTGACATAATCAGGTAAATAATAATTTATACCATTATTTACAAAAAAGTCTTTCTGTAATCAAATAAATCCGTGTTTCAGAGAGTTATTTATATTGTAGTCAAATAATTCGAGGAAATTATTATAATTTTATCATTTTACATCATATCAATTTTATGTTAAATATTAGTTTACAAAGGTTTGATTGTCAAATTTGCTGTCCTCGTCTCTCTCTCTTTCTCTCTGTTTTCATCATGAGGAAGTGAAAATGTCCTTTGACACTTGAATCTTTATATACGAAATCCTTTTCTGAATTTGTCGTGTTCGTTCAGACAGGAATATCAATTTTCTCCAGTTCAATATATTGCCAAGGCAGAGAGAAAGGAAACTTGAAACTTGGAGCCTTTCAATTTAAAGTTATTAGAATATTTGGTCACTAAATGGGGACACGTTTTCGTATTTATTGTAACTGCTTTAGGGTTCTTCGAAAAGCTCAAAACAAAGAAAATCGACTTTCCTTATTGTTTTTTATTTATTGCTTTTGTAAAGTATAATACTTTTTTCAAAGATAAATTTTAAAACTTCTAGACTTTCAAAAGAGATGAAATAGCCTTATGATACTTAATTTACAATTTAATATTTAGTATTTAAATATGCAGGCTTGTTTTTGCAGCATATTAAATAAATAATTATGAAATAAGATGATTTTCTAAAGAGCTGTATAATAACATTCTGATATAACTTTTTCCAACATAATTCATTTAGTTTTTAAATGAAAAATTAACATAGAAAACGTTGAAAAGTTTATTAAGAAATAAAGCACGTTTGAATCACACCCCATCATCAATGAAATATTATTAGTTTTATGTTAGCGTGTAAATAACGTATTTTATTTCAAGCTGCAATTTATCCGAAATTTATGTAAATATGTTTTTATATATGAATGAAAATGCTCATAATCAATATTTTATAAAGCTCTTGTATGACGCTTTAATGAGATGAGATCCCTTTGAAGATTAATAATATCTCATCAGAAAAATGCAATTTGCACATAAATTTAATACTATATTTCACATTTAATAACTGATGGTCCCGTTGACTATATATAAATGTAAAAAATAGGCTAAAAATTTGATGAGTTAGTAGAAATTATTGTTGGTAGACATTTAAAGGCTATAAAAATTTAACAGGCAATAAAAAAGTAAAAGGTAAAAAGCACTACCACTAATTAGTTACCTTATTACACATCAAACATTATGCGATATTTACAATCTTGTATTAGTGCTTTTTTCGGATATTTAGGGAATATTCTAAGAAAACCCCATCAGAAATATTGTCACCATTTTCAGATTCTTGCGCGCGCGTCAAAGGATACGTCATAGCTCGCTAATCAAAATTATCCTCTTCGTTAGTCGAAAAAAAGAGGCAATTTTGTGCACGTCAATCGATATGAAGCCAATTGAGGAACTCCGTAAATTCTATTTTTTTCTTATAGTTGCGTCACATTATGTTACTAAAATATATACGTACATTTCGAAAATGTTAAAACTGATGAGAATCTTATTAAAGATAAGAAGATACGCTTAGTATACTAAATAGACCTTGCATTATAAATTTAATATTTTGGCATAGAATATGTGCTTTTATCATTTGAAAGCTCCCCGTATAATAATTTCAAAATAATTAAAATTAAAAACTATTAATAATATTACCTGTGGTATATATTAGAAAATTGACAAATTTTAGCTCGAGGCAGAAGTAAATCTACTACCGTTTGAAGTCTTTAACAAGTACTTGTGCCTCTATTAATTGAAATTCCATGCCCTTTTAAGCAGGCGCAAAACCAGCGCTGCGCCGTTATTCAAAATGCCAGCAGCCTTGATAATATTCAGCAATTAAATTCATTCATTTTTTATTCTCGGTGCAAAATTGCGTCTGCGTTGGAAAACACCCGTAAGGGTCGAATAAGACACTCGACGGCTTCTTAGAGTGACCGGATGATGACTGACCGGCGCTTAATTAATTTCCGGTGTTTGGCGGAGTCCTCTAATGACTATTTACGAAGTAAATACAGAACTTATAAAATTAATTGAATTTCAAAACGATTCGTATAAGAATTCTATTTTTTCTTATTATGCGTTTTCGTAATTTATTCAAATATTTTTTATTATGAAGTAAGTAGAAAATAAACATCAACGACAATGCTAGCACTTCATTACTTTTAAAGTCTTTTTTTATTTTCTACTGTAATTCCCGAAGCTCTCTACTTTTAATTATTAAACGTTTAAATAGTAATTTATCTGAAGTTGTGCAATACGTTATAAACCATTAACAATAAAACAATTGTCTTACAGTCACGTTTTAGCTTCGCTTTCCTAAAAACAATATAGTGAAATTGTAAAGCCACATTTCTCGTCGTTCATGTAGCAGGCAAGTTCAAGCAAAGATTCAATAAGCCGAAAGTATAACAGAGCTTAAACGGCGAAGAAACAAGCCGTAAATTTCAATCGCTCTGCGCGCGGGAAAGTGGAAAACTCGAGGAAAGCCCCCCCCCCCCACCCCCTAAGAGAGGGGCAGAGAAATAATGTCGCGGTGCACATAAAGAAAAACTCAAAGGGGATTTGCCCGGACTTGTTTTCATTTGCGCGACACCGAAATTCGTCGCAAACCCACTGTCGCGGCTGCGTAAATCGTTTAAGTTAGCCGCCGCTCGCTGAATCCTAATGCGCGCCTGAGTCACTCGCGCCGAAAATGTTCCTTTTCCTCCTCCTCCGACGATTTTTTTTTTTTGCCTCGCTTTATTCTCCACTCGTTTCTTGATCCGCACCTGCAATTTCGAGTTTTTTTTTTCTGCTTCCGTCGATGCTAATATTGACATTGTAACTCCTATTTTTATATAATTTAGAGCTCGACGGCGTCAGGATTCTATTAGCGTTAACGATGATTTCCTCCTAAGTTTAGATAGTTAATCATTGTCTTTTGAAGAGTATAACGCTGCCACAAATTCATTTACGGGACGAACACAAGCCTTAGAGCTCGATGAAAATTGATTACTCGGTTATAGGAGCTCCTCCCTCATAGCCTGTTAGTCAGTAAAATAGAATCATTATTGTTTACCCCTGCAGAAGTCGTTGTCTCCCAATCCCACACTGCAGCTTTACAGCGTTAAGCCGATAAATGCCGCCAACGACGAGGCGTTAATGAGAGGATTAAAATATGTTCCAGCCATGAAATACAGTGGAGCAGTGGTGGCGCTGGTTTGCTTGGCGGGTCTGGCGATGCTGCAGGAGGTCCGCGGAATGCCCCCCGCCCAATGCAGCCCGGGTCTCCTCGACGAAGTGCCCCCGAGGATCCGTAAGGTCTGCGCTGCCCTCTCCACCATTTACGAGCTTGGTTCTGCCATGGAAAATTACATTAACGATAAAGGTATATATGCATTTGGCGTTTAAATTCATATTGGCATCGATTGCAAACGAGTTCGCGCTTCGCCTTCGCGATTATAATTTTCTCCATTTTCTGCGTTTAAAAGAAACCTTTGACGACTTGATAATTACTGTTGAGATGCACAAAGCTCATTTAACCTGTCTTGTGCAAAGTTTAACGCAGACCGAAACTGCGCGAAAAAGGGACGCCGGAGATGGAGAGGAAACTGCGTTATGCAACGGTGTGACAATCAATTGCTCGAAGGTCGCGGCGGAGGTGAATTTCGCTTGATAACGAATTATTCGACAAGAAAATGAGAAATTTCAGAATGGCACCATATTGACCTTACTTTCGAAAATTTCCTTTGCTTTATAAAAAAGAGTTATTAAATTTTTCAAAGAAAAAGAAATGATTTTTATTTCTCAAGCTAATTATTTTAATCAAATCGATTTTCAACGTAATTTTTAAGATTACGTTAATTCAAGTTGCGCACTTAATTCAAATATATTAACATGGATAAAAACGAGGATTCAGTGCTTAATTGTTTTTGATGTTTGTTTATTTGGCCTTGGAGATTATTTTAGCTGCTTGCAGAGTATCGAGCTCAAGTCACAATATAAATAAAATGCATTCATGAGCTGACCGTCAAAATTTGACAAAAAAACAGGAATAATTAAAAGAGACTTGATTAAATAACAATTTTAAAGTTAAATTCTTTCTTTAAAAGGCAAAATTAAGAACCTTGGTCTGACTGACTCCCAGGGTTAAAAATGTTTACGTCTCGATCGCGCTTGAAAATAATTAATTTTCTCACCAAATTAAACCTAAAATTAATGTTTTTCAGTTCCAGTTTTGCGCGAGGGCATCCCCTTACCGGACAGCGGCGTGAAGCGCCAAGACGTCGACCACGTATTCCTGCGCTTCGGCAGAAGGCGTTAAGAAAATTTCAAGTTTAGCGCTACAACCATTCCACTTTACTTCCTATTTACGTTCGTCTACAGTTCTCCGAATCGACGTATTCTTACAGAAAACAAATGTTGCTCAATTAATTGCAGATGAATACACAGACACCACGACATCCCTTAAATCCGTATAACGTTAAATGTGAAATCATCGGATCAACGACAAGAAGTATTAGACGTATTCTTTTGAAGCGGTATTGCATTTTTTTCAAAGATAAAATTTAGTAAAATAGACTTCTATTGTAAATTTCATTACGCAAATGAAAAAATTCTGTAGCTCGAGAGGCAAACAAACGTATAAGCGGCAACGAAAGTCTGATTAGGTTTACAACTTGCGAAACTAAGAAAACATTTTGACTGCATTATTCTTCGATATTTCAGTTGGAGAGAAATTAGAAAAATATATTGAATATGAATAAATAGATGTAACACATTGCTTTTGCCTAATACTGCATATTCATGTAACGGCTTTCCTCTTCTACGTTTGTTTTCGCAAGAAACTTTCTCAATCTAAATGTATTATTCGTGTTTTAAAAAATTGAATGACTACAAAAAATTAAAAAAAAAAAAAGAAAGCCAGAAGTCGGTCATCGAAACACAAACGATCGCAATCAGGATAATGATTTTTATCGTTGATCAAGAAGATATATGATTATATTTAAGCTTGTTAATGTTTGTAGAGCTTTAGGGTGAGGTTATCCTTTTTGCGAAATTTTCACTTATTTACGAGCTTTAATAAATAAATTTTTTCATTGACTCTAGTCTCATTTGTAGATAAGCTGAAAGTTTTTCCTACATCACAAAGCTTTAGCAAAAACAATATTTTTCGAGATAATTTAACAGCTTAATACTTGCGATATCCACACAATTTCAAAAACGTATAAGACTTTTAATTCTTTTTGGCTTGTATCAAACAAAATAAGGATATAAGAGTTCAAACTACCGTTTCCAGAATGATGCCTGCATCTTCGATATCGCCATTATTAAGAATTACAAAACTGTGCATGATATATCGTATTATACTTAACAAGAATGATTATATTTATCATGGAGTAGATATATAGATGTATGTATATACGTTTTTTCTCCGAAAACTTTATTTATTTTTATATTTCAAATGCCGTATTGTTAATTTGTACAGATATAATTTTAATTTTATTTTTCCTGCAACGAACATTATTAAATAATAATGTATTATTTTAAAACTTTATTATCAGTATTAACTTGATTTTAAATGATTTTATATTTATAGTGAAGTTTTTCACAATAAAGGCATATTAATTGTACCGATATCAGAATTTATTATTATCCTCCCACTTTATATTTCATTATACATAATATTTATTGCCAACATTATTTGGATAATTTCATATTTTATTATTTCATGTGCGTTTATAAAATATAAAGCTTTATTTAATTTTTTACATTTACTATTCGAATACATTGAACAATAAATAAGAATATTATCGCGAAAATACGTAGGGCAAATAATTGATGAACTAAATTTTTATTAATTTGCCAAAATATTTAAAAATATTTTTTATCCATATCGTCATTATTTGCATTATTACGTCTTTTTTGTTTTTCGATAAAAAATTATTGCAATAAAAAAAATTGTTTCTCCAAATGTTTTTCTATGTATTGGCAATTTCTTTAATTTCTAAAAGCATAATAGTGAAGTGATCTTCAAGTTTCAAGAGCTCCAACATCATGTTACCATGTAAGCAAAGGATATGAATGGGAAAGAAAGTAAGGGCAGATCAAATTTTGGGTGAAAATTTTCGCCTTTCACAAAGTACAATTAGGGATGTTTTCATATTCTATTTCGAGAAGTCTTTTATTGAGGAAGCCAAGAGACCAGTGGGTAGTTAAACTAAATGAGTTACCTTACACTGTTTTTCTTCGAAAAGATAAAGCTGCATTACTGTTAATAAAGACAATAAACTGTTTCCGAAAGTAACAGTAGCATATAAATAATAATTAAAAGATAACCCGAAGAAAAAAAAAGAAAATAATTTCATGTAATTTTGTGGGAGAACGCGTGTTTATTATTATTTTTATATTAGTTTGCTAATAATATTATTTAACTTTACTACTTTTGAAGTAAAAGATGGACAGAGAGGCACAGAGAGATTATGAATGTACAAATAAAAAGATATCATCCATAAAAACTCAAAAAAGTTTACTAAAAGAAAAGAAAGCGGAGAAAGCATTACTTGCTTGGGTCAAGAAGTTTTTCATAACTTTAGAATATATCTTTTACAAAAAGAACATGTAACGTCGATTTTTTTCCGCGATTCTGCAATTTTCTTTTTTTATTTAAATCAAACGAGTTGAGGACTTACTTTTTTTTTAATTTGATAACTCTGCTTTGTTTATTTTTAAGCAATTAAAATAAATTTATTTATTTTTGGCTACGCAAATGACTGAAATTTTTAATATTTTTCATATTCATGCTAAGCTTATATCATTATTCGAGCTAAGGTTTATATCAGTATTCGTAGATACAAGTAAATGTAGATACTAGTAAAAATGTAAAATATATACTTAAATCTCTTGATAGCACTTTGTTACCAGCGAAAACTTACCTAATTAATTGGCAATGTTGGATGAGTTTTGCAGCGATCATCTAATCCAAGTTGTAATCGCATTGCAGCGCTGCATAACTTTGATGATCACTCGGAGTGCATTTCCTCTAATCAAAAGGTTGATAAATGATAAAACAAAAGTTACAACAAAATTCGTAATCCAAACATGTGAGACTCTCTCTGAGAAAAGCTTTAGAGTTTATAAAAGGAAATAATGAAACATATACATTTACAGATTGTACAATAATATTACGAAGCTATATACTACTTCGTTAATATGCTCATAATGTAATTGCAACATTATGTTATAATCAAAGGGAAGGAAGTACCTAAATCTAAGATAAGAATATACGCAAACCCGGAATCGACTCTCAAGTAAGTAATAAGTTCAAGAGCCCACGCATTACTCTTGCCGCTTGCGTATATATATATATATATAAAAGCCACCTACTATTTTCGGTCTGACGTCACGAGTGAGCAGCGGAACTGTTGCTCAATTTGGGGGAATTACTGGGATGTACAGCTGTTTTGTGGCTGATGACAAAATTCCGGGAACTCTACAGGTTGTCGTTTTCTATTAAAAAAAAAAAAAACTGATTTCTATTTGTACCGTTAGATTGATTTTTCGTAAATATATTTTTCAAAGTAAAAAATAACTCGTCAATATATATATACCAAATACTTTTTTTATGCATCTCTTTGAATTTTAAATCGATAAAAATTCATTGAATAACATGTTATCTAACGTTCCTCTTTAATGTTCTTTTCTATATTGTATCCCTTCTCTATTTGTCTCTCGTTCATTTTCTCTCGATTTCTTTGGCTGCTCGGTCAGTCAGCAGTACTCGACGTTCGGTTTTTTTTCCTCTCTTTTCTCTTCAACAACCTCTCATCGCTGTTTACTTTTCCTCTTTTCTTTGTCTCGGTTTTATGTGTCACCGTCGTTTTTTTCTCTCTCTCTCTCACTCCCGCCCGCTCCCTATACCCAGTTCTAATTCTACGGAGCTCTTTTAATAGTCCTTCGAAGATGAGACTGATTGCCAGGAAAAATAAGATTCGGTTTATTAACTTCCTGTCCTCTTCAGTTTTAATGGAAGGTTCTAGTGCTGGCGCACGAGACTTCTGCAGCGCGAATCTTAACATTTATGTCGAATTCACAGAATTAAAATAATTTCTTAAATAGTATACTTTTTTTGTACGTTTTAATTAAAACTAAATTGAGATTCGACGTATGGTGTAAATTACGGCATTCTCTTTGCGAATATTTTTCAAAGCTTTTTAAAAATATTATTTTGAACGTTGCCACCAAAAATTTTGAATTTTTAAATGTAAATGTTCTTTGAATTCATCATTTTTACCGACAATTTTTTAATAAGAAAGTTGAATCAATAGTTTTTGGATGAAAATTGAAAAATTTGTGAACATCAGCTACTTTATTCATAAATATTTGCACGCGTTTATTTTTTGCAACTTGACAGCTCATTTTCTATCCTCCTAATTCCTTTTCCATCTTATTTTTCTTTTTCCCCTCCGCTCTCCCTACATCCCTTTCCACATTCTTTTTCTAAATTCCGAACGTGCGTGTGAGCAAAGAGTCGACAAAATAAATTAGGCCTGGCACGCCTGAGTGAATTACGGGGGAAATGCAGGACGAAGGCGTCAGAGGGTGCAAAGACGGGACGTAGGAAAGCCAGAAAGAGTGGAAACAAAATAGTCTTGGACTACTCTGTATTCAGTATCGGACTTTGCATTTTCTCCTTTTAAATGATGAAGGATAGAAATTTAGCTGTTTACCTATTTTTGTTCGTGAGAATTTGAATATTAAATTTTTCCAAACATTTCTTATTTGATACAATTATCCTGTTAGATTGTAATTCTTGTTCATTAAATGAAAATGTTACTACACTTGCGTTTTACGTAAATGCTAATAGAAATAAAATAACCATTGCCCTACTCTACTACTTTGCCGATTAACTGCAAAATATTTTATTGAATTAAGGAAATCATTTTTACTCGATTAAATGTTTAGATTATGCCTGATATCGCGGATTGTAATTTTTTATTTGATGCAATAAAATATTCAGTTGGCGGGTTATAAAAAATTTGAAAGTAGTTACAGCTGGACGAAATATGATGTTTGCTGGTATAATGTTGCAGACACAAACATTTCTAGATAGGATGGCCTCGAATAGGATTGCCGAGTTTCGTATACGTTGATATCTTGCACTTCTCTACAAACTTTTTCCTTGGCAAATGTAACTGTTCGCTGGATCGCTTTCTTGCTTTTCGGGATAGATGAAAATAAAAGTTCTTACAAGGAGAGTGTACGACATTTGGGTAATGGATTTTCCTGCAACTTTGGGATATGTTTTGTAATGTTAAAATATGTA